>CAEGAE010087176.1:0-98725 GCA_903067095.1 Girardinus metallicus | reverse complement strand
TCTATCTATCTATCTATCTATCTATCTATCTATCTATCTATCTATCTATCTATCTATCTATCTATCTATCTATCTATACAGATAGACACACACACACACATATATATATATATATATATATATATATATATAAATAAAATTACATCTTTCTATGTTACTTTTCCACAATCAAGTGAAGAGGATGTGAATGAACCCTGACATTTCTTCCAGTTCTGCGGTGATTAAATGATTGCAGCAGAGCCGTGGTGTGGCTGTTTTGCTTGATAATTTAAGTAACTGGGGGCACATGTCAGTCAAGTCCAGGTCAGACGTGCTGATCAAAACAAACATGGTCTGGTTTCCTCACCGGGGACTTCAAGCTAAGCTCTAGCCCTTGTCAACGAGCTCTGTGCAGCATAACACAGGACCACCAACCCCCAAAAAGGGCCACAGGCTGAGCCCCGGATCAGTCTAGGCTTCTCTAATCTAATTTATAAAAATCAAGGATGGCAATGTTTTCCTCCCAGGAAGCACATTTGTACATCAGATCAGAGGTTATTCACTTTTTTGTCTCAGTTAGCAACCCCACTTAAGCAGGGAAAAAAAAAAAAAGGAAGTTTTAAAAGAAAGACGGGGAACAAGGATTGGGTGGGATCTCCAGAACCGATGCTATTGACATCCTTTGGCTGGCGAGTCGGGTCGAAAGCCTCCATGGCTGGTTTTATTTTACGCAACCATGATCTTGTTCCCTGGGGTGCAGAGATCAATTTCACTTCGACCCCTCACGCTCTCTGGCTCCTGAGCCGTCCACTTCAGGCTGGGTGGGACTCCTGTGGCTCTTAATACCCGCCTCACACTTGAGGAGAGGGGTCAGGGTTGGGGTCTAACTCTGTTGGAGAGGATGGGTGGTGGTGGTGGGGGGATCCTTCACCAAAGTGGCTCCCTCCTTAACATAACTGCTCTAAAAGTGCATGCATTGTGAACCAGCAACACATGATAAGGGGGCTTGGGATAAAATTGATAGATTTTTTTTTTTTTTTTGGGTGGAGGGGCGGGGGAAGGAACAACAAAAAAACAAAATGATTGTGTGGTCTTTTTAATGACTCAATTGTGAGGTGGAAAAGATCTCCAGGTTTCCGTCCAAAACACCCAACAAAAAAAAAAAAAAACATCCTTCAAACTACAAGTGAGCTGTTGTGTAGAAATAGAGATGAAGTGAGGAAGCCTCCCCTTCCCTACCTCCCTTTCACCCCCAAATAATCACATCTCAAGCTTTTCTTCAAAATCTCACAAGACAAGTGAGCACTTTGAGGTCGAGAGAGAGTCTTGCCACTCAAACGTTCATGGGAAGACGACGGAAATAAAGCAGAAAAACAAGGCTAAATTGAAAACATACACTTAAGACAGCTAAAAGTCTAGACAAAATACATTTTATCTGACTGCAGAATGCTTCACATAAGCCTTTATTGCATATAACAACTTCATCATGCCAATGTCTGGTGTAGTTGGGTTTTTTTGGGGGGGACGGGGGATTCCGAGCTGTGGGCAAAGTATCTGTGAAACCATCATGGCCAACAGCCGTAAAAACCACCTCATTAAGTGGGGTGTGTGGGGGGGGGGGGGCAACAAATTCATTAAAACGCTTGGGTGCAGCGGGCTACTTGGGAAGAGAACTAATGACTTGGCCAATCCGGCCGTCTGTCAGAAAATAAGACGTTCCCCCCTCCCCCGTCTCATCGTCATAACACCCGGCAAGTAAACATGGAACTCCCTCGAACGACCCCTAATTTGTGTTTCCCGCGTCGGAAACCTCAACAAGAGGAGAGCCGAGGACGCCGAAGCGAATCGCCGTTCGACTTCCTCTTCCAGCGTTACCACTAACCTTTGTGGTCCTTAACAAGAAAATGGATCCAATTGCAGTAAGTCTGCCAAAAAAGAACCAGGGCTCCTAATCAATTCCAGACGATCTGCAACTGGAGATTTAGACGGGCCCCGATCATGTTCCACGGTTCAACCTTGACAGCAAACCTCAGAGGCTCGACGCGGCAGTCGATGCCATCATCTTTATGTGGGGCGGTGGGTGTGGGGAAGTAATCAACTCCCCTCTTTGTTTTGTTTGTTTGCGCCGTGTGTACAAAAACGCACACCCTTCCTTTGAAATCTTTAACGTTAATCTGGGAGGCCGTTTCTAAGACACGCAGTCAATTAAACCTTCCAAGGAGCAGAATTAAACACAACATAACTACAGGACAACCGTGCGATACAAGACTGAATTCCCTTATATAGACGAGGAATCGTTTCTAAGAGGTGAATGCCGTCTTTATCCCAAGTCAGCTTCCAGATCTGATGTAAGGCGGCAGCCAAATCCTATAATCTCTCCTAATTGCAGACAATTAAAAACAATCTTTTTTACTTTTCTCTCCACTAATGCTATAATTAGCAATTACTACATTTCTTGGTTTTGGGGAAGCATCCAAGATCAACTGCATTTCGCTGCAACTAAAACCCCGTTTCAAAATTTGCGGGCACCGTAGGCAAGAAGAACCCCCGTTTAACCTCCATGTACACCAACAAACAAGAGCTAGAAATGTTTCCGAGCACCGAAGCAGCTGGGAACGTCTGGAGCCGTCTAAGCCTTGACCTCTTTCTGGAGGGGAGGGGGTAAAAAAACAAAAACGGTCTGAGTTTGGCCTTGGACAGGTGGTCTTCAAAGTCAAGCCAGCTGAGAAACCTGATGAGACCTGGAAGCAGTTAAACCACATCAGCTTTAATCCCAGAGACGTGTGGGGTCAGAATGGTTGAGTGTGTGTTGGGGGTGGGGGCAATAAACACTTGTCTGCAGGAAAAATATGACAAATCACAATGCAGACCACCTCAAATGTCTAATTACCAGAAAAAGGATGTCCCTGTTGCTTTTTTTTTTCCTTAGGAATGTCTGCATGAAACTGCTGTTTGAAGCAAGACTTCATGTTGTTTATTGGGGTCGTGTAGCGGGACCAACCTGATGCTAATGCACTGGTGGATTCTGCAGAATGTCTCGAAGATGAAGAGTCGGGCGTTTTCGATGAAGTCCTCCAGGCAAGCCACCAGGAAGAAGTCGTTCACGAGGACCTGCGAGGCAGAAAGCAAAACGTAGATGGAAAATGTTCCGCAGGAATGTCAACACTTGAAAGCCAAATGTTTCCTCTAATGGACAGAAATCCTAATTCCTGGTAGGCCTGTTGCAATAAGCAATAAATAAATTAATTGCATGACAAATTAGGACAAGCTCAATAATTTCCATTTGTATGACTTATTGTTTTTTCTCGCTTTCTACCAAAAGCTGGATGACAAAAGTTTTCAGTCTGGTGCTTTGGTCTCGACAAGCTCTTTTTACAAAGGAACATTTTGTTTACAGAGGCTTCATAATTCATTTCATTTGTTTTTCTATTATTTTGTTTATTAATTTGGGATATTTACAATGTCTTCCAGTTCCTGTGTTAAATGTCCATTATAATTTAAAGTTTATCGATTTATCTTTGAGAAAATGTTCTTGCATTACTACACCATCATTATATTATTTGAAAATGGCACCAAAACAACAATACAACTCTTTATTGCAAAAACTTCAGGGACAATTTATCGTCCAGCAAAATTTGTTGTCGTGACAGGCCTGATCTCAGAAAGTCTACCTAGCTCTGCTAAAATCCAAGTTTTGTGATGCAGTAAAAATGAGCAAATTAATTTAAAAAGTAATCAAATTAAAAAAATAACTAAATATATAATTTTTATAATTCAAAACTACGTTAAAGAAAAAAATACATGTAAAAAAAAAAACAAGTGTGCACACTTAACACTTGGTTAAAGCACCTTTTCAATTAGTTTCAGGATTCAGTTTTGACTTTTCATGTGACGTAACACTTCCAGGAACTTTGTAGCTGACAGCCATCTTGGTAGGTATCCATAGTTAACTATCATGACAGTTGCTATGGAGTTGCTAGGTCAAAAATAAACAAACCACATCCTCTGTCTCATATGGATCAATCCCGATAGCAGCGATTTTGTTGATGTATTTTTCTCTTGCACATTGGTCAAGACTGTCAATATACTTATGTTGTTTTGGGGGGGTTTCTGTCTTGAGACTAAAATCTGTGTTCTCCAGGAAAAATATGACAAATTTTTCTTGTCCACCAAGATGGCTGTTCAGTGGCATGGATCACTTCGGGTTCAGACTTGTGGGAACTACAGATAGGCAACAGCAGGGTGGGTTAGCTGCACACAAATACAGATGTGACCTGGTAGCTGGGTCTGTCAGTCAGCCCACTCTATTGGCAGAGCAAAAAGTGTCGACCAATCACTGGTCTCCCAAAATTAAGGAAATCGGGGCCAATTTATTGGGGGTAACTCTACTAATAACGGTGTGACATCAGAGATGAAATGTTCATTGAAACAAAAAACAAAAACATTGCCATCTGTGCAGAGGCAAGCATTTTCTGGACACCATTTTCCTTCAGTGTATTATAAGTCTGGCGGGCCACCACGCTTAGCTTGCCATCCCACAAGGCTAAGCATCATTTCTTTAATTTAAATGTGGATTTTATACACCACTAACGTTGACAGCATAGACAAATTAAGCTAGGTTTGTAGATGGTGCACTCAAATGGGGATGAGAGGGTGCACACCAATTGCGCTATCCCTGCACCTGGCTGTTGTCATGGTATTATTTCCAAATTATGATGCCTACTTGCAGATCTCTGAAGTTTTAGAATTTAACTTTTTTTTTAACACAAAAAGACGGTGGGTTGCTGGTGGATTGGCCTAGCGCCCCTACCACAAGGCTTAGTAGGTTTTCTGGGGGAAACCTTGCTGGACATATGTCAAGAGTGTCTGTTGTTCGAAGCTTACCAACCAGATGGCAATCACCATCTAAAACCTGCAGGGCCTCCTAAATGTACCGCACACACACCACTCCTTCACTGAATCCATTACTTGTGCTTAGATGAGGTAAGAAATACAGTCTTGCTTGAACTTGTTGACTTTTTTTTTTTATTTTTTGCATGAGACCAATTCAAGTGCTTCGTTCTACTGTAACTGTTCATGACCCAGCTGTGGCCCCAGAGGTACAACTGTGTGAAATTTCTCAGCGCCTGTTGCATTCCAACTCTCCACAGAGAGCCATTTTGCAGTACAGACTTCCCAACTTTTAAAAAGTTATTTAAGAATTACTGCTTCTTTGTTTTCTTAAGCCTAAGAAGTTGTTATCTAACCCAGGGTTCTGGTCGAATAAATCCAAACTGCACGGTGCTATCGGCCGACGCATTCTTCAGCTACATCAATGCTTATCTACGGTTGATAAACTTTGAACAGCTAAGTACCCTAATTATTGTCATCTGGGGTTTCAGACCACAAAGCTCAAACAAATTCTGAAATGGGTTGAAGAGCCCCTTTGTGCGCAATCTGCGGGCCTCGCTGTATGTCGCGCTACGCTTTTCGTTCTTGGACATGAAGGCATCTCACATCTGACAGTGATTCGAGATGCGGGCAGAGTGGGTACGGATCTGAAAGAAAACCTGCGAGGCCTAAACAGGATCGTTTAACGCAGGCTAATTTCCTCATTTAAAAGCACTTTTATAGCGTTCAGCAAACTTAAAGCGGGACAGCTGAAAAACAATATCGGCATCTGGCTGTTAGGGGAACTTACAAACAGAGAAGCTCTCGATGGCTCTAAATTGATGCACTGTTAGGAAAACCCAAGCGAGTGGAGTATCCATTTACCCCAATTGCCACTGTCTGTGAAACATCCCTTCCCCCTTTGAAGTAACCTGTTTATTCTTGAGAAGCCTGCATGTGTGTTTCTGAGGGTAGACCAGCTGCTTTGCTGACTTCAAACAAGTCGATTTTGATAAAATACCTCAAACCATTTTTCCTCACCACACACACGCTGCAAGACCAGCTTCTGAACTGCCGTTATTTAGGGAAAACCACTGTTAAAAAGACATGGAATGACTTGGTTTTTGACCCAAGAGGTATTTTGGAATGTCCATCAATTGTTAACAGTGAAACCAAAAAAATGCATGCAAGTACTTAACAAGGCCTAGGATTAAAAAATAATGTGTATTTTAGCTGAAATCCAATGCTGTTTTCATCTCGTTGACAGGCTTTAAGCTAATATTTCTTCCCTAGCCAAACGGTGACGTACGACTTTGATGAATTAAATTCAACTTTGTGCTTTGTCATTTAACATGTACACCAAAGTATATATATTAAAAAAAAGCGTGTTTCAAATTTGGGTTGTCAACATTAATACGTTGATAAAAGTGATCTGAAACTTTCAACGTGTTAATACTTACATAATGTCAATTAATTCAGTTACCAATCCTGACCTAAAAGTCTTTCTCCGGCGAAGGGTTACCACAACGAACAGTGAATGTTTTCCGCCACTTGGGTTGAGCCCAACACAAGGAATGCGATGGCGAAAGTTGCGAGA
The DNA here is from genome assembly GCA_903067095.1 of Girardinus metallicus. Lineage (NCBI taxonomy): Eukaryota > Metazoa > Chordata > Actinopteri > Cyprinodontiformes > Poeciliidae > Girardinus > Girardinus metallicus. Next base: position 92,280 of record CAEGAE010087176.1, on the reverse strand, counting down.
GCGACGAAAGTTGAACATTTTTCAGCTGTCTTGTCTTGCGTCGAAAGCCCATGTGTGCACAAGCTAGAAATTTCACATGCACAAATTTTGCCGGTTGCTTGGCTGGAGTTCCATAGGAAATGAATGGGCGGAGAGTGGTGTCGCCTCCTATGTGTCGAGCCTGTTACTGCGGTCAACAATGTGGAGTCGCAAACTCCAGTGAAAAGATGAGCGAGGAGAGTCAAAGTGGTGTGTCCAGAGGAACCTTTCCGTTAAAAAAAAAAAAAAAAGAACCCAGATTGAAACTTGGATTAAACCAAGGTAGCATGTACATTTTGCAACAGGAAATTGTCCTTCCATGGAAGCAAATGCAGCTTATAGTCAACATTTGTACATTAACGTTTGAAACAAAATGGCTTCTTTTATACCTTCCTGAACAACAAAATCTGGACGATTGAAAATCTTCTGATAATTCGGTTTGAGACAAAACATTTCTTGCCTATTTACATTTCAAGCTTATAAAATGTAAGCACAGTGATTAATCACAGTGCTAGAGGGAAGTTAATCTTATTACTCTTTTTACTCAACTTTGCACAGTTTTAAGTTGCTTTAATGTTAATAAATGTGCTGAAGAAAGACATTTTACTCATCTGTATTGAGAATAAAGGACACAGCGTGACTTTGCCCTACTTCTTGTCGCCAGCTGGTGTGATGAAAGTGTTTAATACATAAAACTACAGTTATTACAGTGTGTTTTAGGGTGCTTTGTTAATTTTTTTTTTTTTTTTTTGCTTTATTCCATGTCTCAAAAACAAAAAAAATAAGGCACCAAAAATAATCAAACTGGCACGATCAAAGGTCAATTAATAGTAAGTGAAAATAATTAATGGGCGGATGGACAAATGGATGTTTCAAATCAAAGCAGTCAGGTCACGTTCCACATCTTAGTTTTAAATCTCATGTATGATGTGTGATGTTATAATGTCTTTATAAAAGGTTACTGTGAGAATCTCTACCAGTGGTGGAGGATTTAATCAAGTCAGTTTTGTATCATTCAGGATTTTCGTTAGCTAAAGGGATAAATAAAACAGCTTCTGTTTGAACTATTCTTACTTAAGCTGTAAATCACATCAGTCTAAGAAAGGCAGAATATAAAGACGCGGAGAAACATTCATAAAATTGCACAAACGAGATGTTAAATTACAACACCGGTTACGATTCTGGTCTATTCACGAAGCCAGCACGTGTAATTATTTCCTGCTGGACATAAAGTATCAATATACCAAATTGCCAAATGACTGTTAAAAAAGTGGAGATCAAACGTTTCCAATTTGCATGATTCTTTGGAGCTGCAGAGGCAGAATGGATGTGTCGTCTTTTATGAAATTCAGTTTTTATTGTGACGATTAAACATGGTTAAAGTTTTTGTTTCGCCCTGTGTGTTTTTGATCCCGCAGTCGGCTGAGACACTTTTCACTCAACTCTTTCAAGCCGAGCCAGAAACGCTGTCATCCAGCAAGTTCAAGCCCATTTTCTCTTTTCTAGTGCAAAGTGTAGTAATAATAATAATAATAAAAAAAACAAAGAAGAAGCTGATGTTGGTCCACCAGCAGGAACGATAAGTCAGAGATGAGCTGGTGAGTAGAAGGAGGCGACGCATGCATCAATGTTTCCAAACAAGCAGCCGTTATTGTCAATCTGCTGTTAGCACAATGCTAACTGCATGCGTGACAGAACATTGCCGTGCAACATGGCCTCCTTCACTGGTTTGGGTATGAGAGAAAACAGAGAAAATAAAGAGAGGGACTCACGTTTGGGGCGTTGTTGTGTGAAACAGCAGAGCGCGTTACAGACATGTAGCTTCATTTTAAAAGTAGGGCAAAGTTTGAGAGAACCTTAAGGTCTGTTAAACGAGCAGAAATAATATCGTATTGACTTAAAAAAAAAAACATCAGCTGAAATTAGACAGTCGGCTTAGTTTATAGCTACATGAAGTACAAATTTGCACTCAGAAAATACTTTACGGCAGAAAAACGTGAAATTTATTTTACTCTGAATGCTAGCTTGAGTTCCAAACAATGTAATATGAGCTGTTGTTTAGGTGGACATCATACAGATGTCAAATCTCAATGTACTCCATTCAGTACAAGTTTAAAAAAAGTGCTCTGCAACCTTGGTGCTGTAATCCTGTTATATTTGGACTAAAGTCCACCAGTTACATTTTACAAAGATCAAAACCCTGATGTTGTATCAAAGACGGAATGATTTGCTTCTTTAAAATGTTGCACATGTTTCATATTATCATTAGCTTTACAGATAAGAGCTGCTCGGCCATCAGTTAAGTCATGCTTGTTTTTTGTTTTGTTCTGTTTTAAGTGATGCATATGGATCTGGAACCAGCTGCAAATTTGCAACACGTGGTGGGAGGAGCAGCTTAGACCCTTTGGGAACTAAAATACTTCCGGGTCCGTTTTGAATGTAAAACCAACCATTGTAAACGTTTAATGCCGTTTTTAGTGCATTTTAGCTTAAAGAGCTAACTTCTTTTAGTCATTATTTCAGACAAAGCTCCAGGTGTTATTTATTTATTTTTTTTACATAGATAAAATAAATGACTAAATTTAAAGCATGAAATGTTTGTTTGAGCTCTAAAACTCCTTACATGTTCACCGTAACGCTGTTCTGCGAGTGTTTAGTTCTGCAGTCAACATCCAAACCCTTTCACTGCGTACTACCAACTCTATTTTCAGGTTGTGTAGTTACATCCAGCTTTTATGAAGCAAGAGTTGAAACTCCCTAAATAGCAGCACAATGACAGATCTCCCCCCCCTAAAACAAGTGTCTGCACGCCTCTGCGGAGTCTTTTGCTTATAAAGCTTTTACTGTTAACAACCGGCCTGATGGGTCAATTACAGGCCGTAGTAAAATCCGACTGAAGCCTGAGTCATGCAGCATCCAGAGAGGCTTCTATATGAGATGGTGAGATACGGCGTACAGGCTCCTACTGTTCAGCAATGACCCTGCATTGAATGGGGTTTGGGGTGGAGGGGGTCAGACGGGGTCACATGACTGTTAGTCGTGTTTACTGCGACGGCCTGTGAGAAGGTTCACGGGGTGACCGACAAATCGAGACTTCCAAAGAGGGCAGAGATGGAGAGAAAGAGAGAGGAAGACAGAGAGAGAGAGAGGCCGAGTGCTGCTGGTGTTTCAGGAGCGAGCAGCTGAAATGAATGACGCCGGTTACATCATGGAGGCGGTTTACTTACAGACTCGCACTCCCTGAGTTTCTTCTGGGCGCTGTCGAAGTCGAAGTTCACGTAGAGGCATTCCACAAACTCGGTAATTGGGTCTTTGTAGGTGTACGACTCCTAGAAAAAAAAAAAAAAATTAACGGAGAAAGGTTGGTGTGTTTAGTCATGAAGTTTAGATACGGTAAGAACAGTCATGAGGCTTTCACATGCAAAGGTGCAGTGCCTTGCAAAATTATTCGGATCCCATTGACTGAAAAACTGAAAGTGTCAAAGTTGGTGGAAAAAGGAGGCATGGACTTGACAGTTTTTACATCAGAAATATGTAAAATCTACATATTTATAACAACAATATGAGAGATGCACCAATAAGATATCAATATATGTATCGGTTCTGACATTGACAAAAATTCTAGATGGGGTTTTGGCGCCAATCCAAAGAGCAGGTCTATTCAATGTAATTCTATGTGTCGTGCTGAGAGATGTCATGCTTTTGTATTTATTTTACATTACATTTAGAATAAATAATTGCACTTTCTGAGCTATTTGAAAGATGGATTGTTGCCGTTTATGTTTACATGTTTAACGAAGGTAGGCAACCGTTAGTTTTTGTCAGTTTCTTTATTATTTTACATGGGCTGTTATACAATTGCACCGACTGAACAAATGAAAGTTGTGTTGTTTTTACATGTTTGGCCAAATTCATCTTGAATCCCTAAAGAAGCAACTTTGACAAAGAGAACATTAGGCTTCATCTGAGCCTAATAAACGCCCAATGTGCTCTAAAACGAAGTGTTGGTTTAACCATTTTTCACAACCTAATAACTGTTACGACAAAAGGTGGACTGATGAATCCTCCCTGATTTCCTTAATTTTCAAAGATTGCCAATCAGCCGATACTTACATGAGAAAGAAACCGATCTTATCTGTTCCAAACTTTGAGACTTTGTTTCTATATTTAGCAACTTTTCAGCCGGTATTGGCCAAATTTGGCCGGCTCAAACATTTTAAAGATTGACAATCGGCCAGAAAACTGCAATATGTGCACACATAGTGACCGCTTTTTTTTTTTTTTAAATAAGTTGAATTAAATAAAATACCTGCTGTATGACTTTCACCAAATCCTTCAGAACCTGCCGGCGCTTCCGGACGTCCTTGTTGGTAATGACCGCGGTGGTCAGGTAACGCAGGATGTGGGGGCACATAGTCTGGATCGCATTGAGGTATCTGGGGAAGGAGGGGAGGGGGGGTTCAAGTAATCACTTATTAGAGCAATGTAAGCAAAGACATGATCTTTACAGAGAGACACATAATATAACGCTCTGGCTGCCTCTCGGGCCTCTGGCATTTTGACTTATGAAAAAGCCCTTGCAGCTAAACAGATAAATGTCCTGACAGGACCTGCGTTTCTGCACATGGGCTCCGGCTTTAAGCTGTCTCTTTCATTAGAGTCCTGAGAGCGAAGAGGAGGAGGAGGAGGAGAGGGGAGGAAGAGGAAACCCTGGCAAGAAGATATAGATCAGTGAGCACAGACGTGCCCAGTAGCTGAAACTCAATCCATCAGGGACCGATGCTCCAACCACAGGTCAACTTGCTAAGGGCTGAACACAAGGTACACAATGTTGTTACAGGCTGATACTAATCCCACGCCTGCTCTGGAGTCATGGTGCTGTTGGCGAAAAAAAGAAAACAACTAAAGACACACATCCCTTGGTTCTCCCGGTCCAAACTGTCATAAACTCACATCACCTGTATCGTCAGAGCTGGTCTCTAACAGGGTAACTTTGAACTTAAACCTCAGCGACCACATCAGTTTAGAAGAGAGGAAGCTGAGTGGGTCTCCCTATGGCAACGGCTGGAGAAAACACATGGCGCTCAGAAAAGCGGTACTGACAACAGTTTAATTAGGCGAATCAATGAAAGGGACAGGGGACCTGTGGCAGCTGTAATGCCAGCAGCGGGTTCCTCTGCGAAGCCTTTCATTGGCCGGGTTTTGGGGGGGGGCTCCCTCCTCCTCTCTGGAGCCAACCACAACGCTTCATGCTGTGGCCTTGATTAACTTACACCTACTCACTCCAGAGGGGTGGCCTCCGCCCCCAATAACAACAATTATTGCAAGAGTCTTAAAATGAGAGAGTCTACACAATTCCTATGTCAAAATAACAGCTTTTTTCCAGCCCTCTTGGTCCTTTACAGGACGTTTTTGAAGTGTAGATTAAAAGACATACCCACGGTCGTTTGGATTAATAATCTGGTAAAGCCACAGAGTCAAATGAGGGGCAGAGTGGCGCGTCGCTGTGAAGGAGACACCCCGTAGGAGACCCTTCAGTTCAGACCCAATCTGAACTGAAGGGTCTCCTTCAGTTCAGAAGGAACTGAAGAAGACCCACCAAACAAAGCGACCGGCGAAATTTGCGCACGTGAAATATCAACCTCGTTGATATTTACATAGACGCGATGTGTGGGCTTGCAACGCAATAAGAAAACTGTTCATTTGTCACTGTTGTTGCTACCGAGTCTGTCCATTGGGTTTCACCTCAAGAGGCGACGGCTTTGTCCGGTAGCTGTCGTTTGTCGAGCCCAATAGTCCTCAATGTAGACGTCTTCCCGTCTATCTTCTTGCATTAAAAGTGTCAACTTTGCATTAAAAATGTCACTATTTGCCAAATGACACTACATCAAAACACATTCATGAAGACTCCTTCGTGTTCATGACAGGTCTTCTGTTTATGACACTTATGCATACACCTTCAAATAAAGTGTCACTTTGTATTCCTCTTACTCAAAATGTATATATTTTTTGTAGTTTTGGCTTAATTACTCCTCCAAATATGTTGTTCTTTCAGAAAAACTGCCTTCTTAATTGAATCTGTATTCTCCAGTTAACAATTAATCGCTTGCTAAATTAGTTGGCGATTATTTCAGTGATCACGATTAATCACACTAGTCGTTTTAGCTCTACTTTTTATTTCTGGAGTTTTATTAGGTCAAACTGCAACAACGTTTTGGTGAAATGCAGCCCAAATGCAGAAGTCACTGGATATATTTGATATTTGCCCATTCAGCACCTGGATAATAATAATGCTTCACTGAACATCTTTCTTTCTCCAGCAGCCCATGGCGTCAGCCAATAGCGGATAAACAAGGCTTTGGACAAACATCTGCTGACTGCCGGGGTAAGGGAGGTCAGATGTGAAGCTGAACCCAGCCGCTGGTCACCGACTGCAGCCAAAGGAAGTGCTGGTCAAGGGATGGGAAACAAGAGCCGAGCCAAGCCTCAGCGGGGAAAACATGGGGTTTCTACACTGTGAAAACGCAAGGCACACAAAACTACCTCAGTTTGTCCAAAACAGATGGCTGGATGAGCGTTTCATTAGTAATTATTGGGCAGGCCTCCTTAATCATCCGCAATAAAATTAAAAACTGCGCAAAAATTCAGGGAACCAGACATTCGAGCGTGCTGCGTTGTGGTCTTCGGTCACACAGTCTGTGCAGCCCAATCATCTGTACAATTATACAAGTCTGCAATCAGATCAGACGGGGGTGGTGGTGGTGGTGTGGGCTGAAAAGGAGGGGAGGGCGAAGACATCAAAATAGGCGGTATGCAAATTTTAACGCGCTGTGTAAAGTTTCCGATCTGCGATGCACATGGCCCGCTTCTCCACTTGGAGAGTAAACAGACCACACGGAAAATACACACACTTCTGAAACCACTTTAAAAATACCAGCAGGGTTCATGGAGAAGCCCGGCACCTAGAAAATGTGTTATTAAAGCAAATAGTTTACTCTACATAAAAAAAATAAATAAATAAAAAAAAGATGACATCCCGCCAAAATAGAACAGAAAACAGAAGAGCTGTTATTTTTAATACTTCACAGTTTGAAACATCCAAACCATGTGCGACTTCATTCAAAAACCGGCGATGCTAGGCGTTCGTAAAATGTGTTTTTTTTTTGTTTTTTTTTAACAGCAAGACAGCTTTTTTGTAAACAGAGGTGATTCTTACTGACCACATCCACTTTCGGTGCAATTTAAAAAAGGGGCCAATCAAATTCAAGTTTCCATTGCATAATGGAAATGCATTTAGACTCAACAGTTTGCCATTGTTGGGGGGCTTAAATGCGACTGAGCAAATAAACTTAGCTCAAAAAGGAGTTGTACTTACTGTGGTTGGTAAAGAAACAGGTCAATGATGTTGTCTCTGCCCTTGGGGTGGTTGAAGAAGACGAAGAGCGACCAGTGAATGAGCCATGTCCGCTGCTGGAGAGACTGGAGAGGCGAGCTCACCGACTGAACAAGACCAGACCAGAAAAATGTCACAAAAACATACGCAAAAATGCTGATAAACACAATTATACAAGATTTAAAACTCTTTCTCCAGTGAGGTAAAGGAAAACGAAATCTTGTGTGCTTGCCCTCTAAATGGCAATTAAACACCACCGACGCCGTCATACAGGGATCCAAGTTCTTAAGTACTCAGATGAGAGCCGGTGGTAAGAAATAAAATGCCACAGCAGAGCTGTTCTGCAAGTGAAATGTCAATATGGGAGTCTATGTAAGGGAATCTAAATGCGGTATCAGATTCTGAGAAGTGGGGCATTTACGTTGTTATCAATAGTCTCTCTCAGGCGGGTCAGGTCCTCCATGGCTGCCTCCCAGTTCTGCATCAGGATCTCAGAGGCCAGCTTGCCCCACAGTGAGTTCAGGGCATTCCTGTCTGTAGACGGCACCTTTGGGGGGGGGGGGGGGGCAAAGGGCCCTTTTAAAAAAAAAAAAAAAAGAAAAAAGTGATGACTCGCAACAATGGAGAAAATACGGTTCGGCAACAAACAAACAAACAAACAAACAAACGTTTCTAGGATTTAGGAGTAGTCTGTGTGCCAAATGTGTTAGATGATGCAGAACAGAACTCGACAGTAAAGACCAACAGATCATGACAGGCTGCTAGAAAATAACTGCTAACTGGTGTTTGCGTGCCTACTGCGCTTTTTCCATTCCATTCAACAAATTTAGGTGTTGGAAAAATATTTCTGGTCATGTAAAACACTGACTTTGAAACTAAAAGAAGCACCAGCTACCCTACACATTACACTGCCATCAGCTAAGATGAGCTTCTGTCCTTAGGCAGAATGGCAACAATCTAGAATATTCTAGGTGGTAAGCACGTTTTAGCCGAGAGCAAAATCCAGTAGGTATTTACTAATTGTGATTAATATTTCAGATTAGGGCTGAAACGATTAATCGTGATTAATCGATTGTTGAAATAGTAATTTAGTAGTCAAGTAATCGCTAATTGTTGTATGGTCTCTATAAAAGGCCATTTTCTGAGAGAGCAACGCAGCCAGAGCAGCGATTAAATCGGAACTGTGCAAGAATTATGTACATTTAGAATTCAAAAATGAAAACCTTCTTTCTCTGTAAATATGATCTACCTAAAACTCCTCCAGTGGAAGTTTTAGATTTTTACAAAAAATAAATAAATCTATTAATCACCTTTGAACAAATCAGCTCCGCACTGTTGTGACACTAAGTCGAGCACAAAGGGCTGAGCTTTTCGCATGTCGATTTTAGAAGTTTTTTCTTTCTTTGCTGCAGATGCATCCTTTGCTACACGTCATCGCCAAAGGAATATTTTTGTTGCATTTCGGGCAACAAAATGTTTCTTTTTTTACTTAAAAAGGAACTGGATTATTTGTTTATTTGAAACTTCTAATGCATTTCTAATATTGTACAAAAAGGCTTAAGTGGTTAAATGAAAAATCTGCAGAATGTATAGGTTTGTTTTTAAATCCAATAAATCGATTAATCATCAGAATAATTAATAGAATAACTGATCACTAAAGTAATTGTTAGTTGCAGCCCTATTTCAGATTGTTGTATTATTATTTATGTCACAAAGAAAAGCAAGCAGCTGATACTTCATGTTTTTATATCAATACTGTGATATTATGACATAACTCAAGGTGATCAAGAAACTTTCTTACTACTCACACTCTACTAAATGTATGCATTTAGTTAAATTGAGTTTTTGGTGTTTTTTTGTGGGATTTTTTTTGTTTTGCTGGTGGCAAGTAGAATAAGCAAGAACTCAATAAATATATTGTAAAAAAAAAATAATAATAAAAATAAAATAAAATTTTTAACAAAGATTGCAGTTTTATTGCTTGTTATTTTTAGCTCAACTCAGACAATAACACAATTTTCAGCATTATCCTCACTCAATCTAGTCAATCTTCTTCTCATCGTGGGTTAATTAGACTGAAACCGGACCCGACTCGGACGGGGACATCTCTGAGAGGTTAATTACTCTCAAACAAGCTGCAGGTTACCATTTGTGATTTCCAGAACGGCCCAAAACAAACAACGGAGAAGCAGGTAATGAAACGCAGGTTGCCAAAAGGCCTCTGATCCTCAGCTGGTAGTGGACATTGGGCTGCACCCCAAGGCTCATGGGAAACTCAGACTCACATTAGTCTGTGGTAACATCAGACGGCCAACGCTGATGACATGAGTCAAGCAGGAAGTGAGGGTGGATGTCTGCTGAGTGTCCAGAGAAACTGACCACACACCCCCGTGCATCAATTATGAAAAAACAAAAAAGAACACAGATGCAGCCACTTGAAGTGGTTGAATAATTCTGATACATCAGTTTGAATGAAACATTTGTGGAAACACAAAGGGTGGCATTGCGACTCTGGCTTTAGAGTAAAGGTCAGGGTTTCAGCTGTAGAAGTGTTTTATTTTGCTTCCTTTTATTTTTTTTTCTTCCCCCTCTCTTCTGGAAGTCCCTGCCTGCTACATTTGGCTGACCTCCAGGTCATTATGGCAGCTTTCTCCACACACACAGAGTCCGGCTTTTTTACTAGTGGCCACGCTACAAAAGTCTCAATACCTGGGTTTTTCCAGCAGTTACCTTAAGTTTCCACTGGGTTTGTGAAATGGGCACATTTTCCCTGACTGACCAGCAACAATAAATTTACTGTGCTGGGGTTCAGGCGGGACATCCAATCTTTATTCTTAACATCCAATCCCTGCATTAAGTGATGATATGAATAAGTTGCTCTTTTCGGGGGCCTGGGCTGCACTGTAACAAGACCTGAGGCATGGATTTGGCAAGGCTGGCTTGCTTCGTTTAATTGACTGGGTTTCCCACGTTAAATGACTTTATGGAGCCTCACCTCTCCCCATGGAGGAGGTCTGGTTTGGGGGTAGGAGGGAGGTGGGGGGGGAACACAGACAAGGGGCTTGTGAGGATGGGAGGTCCACAAAAAGAGAGCCATACACTGACTAATGAAATCCATTTCTACCTTTTCCGTTCGCCCGAAAAGCCTGCCGCATTGTCAAGTTTAGCCAACAAAAGATCTAGTTACAGAGCCCGATTCTGGCCTGAACTTTACACCAGGGGTCCGACCAACTGTGGGGTAAGAGATTTTCTTTAAGTCTACGCTAGACTTTGAGCGACCGAGCTCAATTAGAGCAATTTTGGTTTGTTTAGAATGAGCCGGAGAGCCACAAACAACTGCTGGAGGAACAGTTTGACATAACTTTTGCGAGGGGGGTTTTGGGCACTTTTTAACGGGTTTTTCTCCTCTTGTACAAATGACTTGTCGCCATGGATGTGGTACAGCGGAGAGATAAATAAACAGATCCACTGTTTTTTAGGGGAGCGGCCAAGTTTCCGAGAAGAGACCTTTCACGACAAGCCAGACATCAATGACGTCAAAAAAACAACAACAACAACAACAACAACAAAAAAAGATGAGGAGGGATAGTGCAGAAGTGAATCTTAATTCCAATGAAATTGTTTTATCACTGTTTTGGAGGGAAAAAAAAAATAAAATAAATGTTGACGTTATGGCTGCCAATTCTTTCAGGCCTGGGTTTGGCCTGAGCGCTCTTCTTTCCCACAAAGCTAAATGCTGAACCGAAGTCAAACCGAACGCAGCGGACAACTGGATGACATTTGGAAACCAGCAGTTATGCAGGCTGGTTGCACTGGTCATTAAAGGACCTTTAGCTGAGTTCAACTTCCTCGCACTTGATGCAGCGTCACAAAGTTCACATTTAAATAAATAAATGACCTATTTGTAGAGAAAGCAACCCTTAAAGATATCAGAAGCCACTTTGGTGTGAAGAAAAACCAAAGCCATTGGAAATAAACTTTATCTGAAGTTATTATCGTAACTGAGATTATTTTATCTCCTATAATGACTGCAGTGCTGCACCTTCCTGTTCATGATGTTTAATAACAATACTTATTAAATTGTACTAAATTTACAAGCAAACATCCATTAATCAGGAGAATGTTTTTAAAAGACTGTTCGGACACAATTACCTGGAACTGTACTGAAATATGTGTCAGGATGAACTATCACTGAGTCATATCAAAACAGAGCAAACATTTAAACTTTAGCCATTGAATGATTCCAGGTTTGTATGTGTTATGCATTGAGCTCAATATGAAAGAATTAATTGGATTCACAGAGGTCAACTGATTACTGACATAATTGTCAACTATTTTAGCAGATGAAAAACAATCAACTGGAGCATAGAGACTCTAAAACAGGCCATTTGCTGAAAGAACAACATGATTAGAGCAGTAATTAAGCCAAAACTGTACAAAAAGTACATACATTTTGCATTTAAAATGAATAAAAACCTTTGAATATCTTTTAGCCAGAGTTCCTCTACTGGCAAATTTTCAGCTTCATTTGATTCAAAATTTGGAAAGATAATCTCCTGCTAGTCAATTATTAATTGGTTAATCAAGAAATAAATAATAATCCCCAGAGTAGCTGTGCACTGCAGCATTGATGTTAAGTGAAGTAGAAAGGGCTGTGCTTTTCACATGTTAGTATCTGAAATACTGTTTTAGCTACAGATGAATTACTTGCTAGAAATGATCTAGGATACATTAAAGGAATGCCACTTTAATGCATTTAAGGTGATAAAAAGTTTATTTTTCTATTAAAAAAGGAATTACATCATTTGCTTACTTATTTTTTACATTAAATAAAATAAGCTTACGCGGTTCAACGAAAAATCTGCTGAATGTATAAAGTCTTCCTCTGATTAATCATCAGAATAATCAACTACTAAAAGACTTGTTAGTCACAACCCTATAAAGAGAAACCGTTATTTTCTAAAGTGTCGTCTGTACACAATTAACTGGGACTGAACTGACATATGCGTCAGCCTGACCCATCAATGAGTCATATCAAAACAGAGCAATCATTCAAACTTTATTGAACAAAAACAACTGTTGCTGTGTGTTCTGAGATTGGAAGTAAAGCTGGATTCAGTTCCACTCACTCATTAGTCAACCTTCACTCATCTTTGACTATATTCATGACTTTAATGCCGTTTCTCAATCACATAACCCTCTGCAGCCTCTTGTAAACTGCCTTCCACACTGGCAGCCAAGTATAAAGTGTCTTGCATAACGAAGCAGAGAAGCTTGGGAGTCGTGACTGGGGACTCTCTGGCCACAGTTCTGAAATCAATAAGCTGTCTGGCGGGGCCCCGCCCCGTGAGAAGAGTACAGACAGATTATGCAGCCTGACGCTGATCATTTGGCCCAGTAAACGATCCAACTCAAGTACCACAACAGCCTGTGCCTGATATAGAAGATGTGGAGGGAATTAAAGAGGCAATAGCTTGAGCTTTTCTAATGTCCTCTCCTGTGGAAGCACTTACATCTGACAGAATTTCAAAAGTCCATCAATGCCTTTTTGAGGGCATTAAAATGTGTAGATAAATTCTTATTCAACAAATACATTTTATATTGTTCCGATTTTATACTTTGCCCACCATATTTTGCATTATTTTTCAATTGAAGATGGAGATGAGATGCAAAGATGAGTGAAGTTGGTGAAACTGATGTTCATACTTGAGAACAACAGAGAGGCGACACTAGAAACGACTGTGTAAACGTAAAAGTGTGTGATAACGGCTGGAAGCTTACCAAGACACGGAAGAAGTAGAGGTACTCAGCGGCGCCGGAGTAGTTCCCGCACTCGTACTGGAACTTGGCATATCGGTACAGGGTGTCCAAATACTCCTGACGGAACTTCAAAAGGAAATACAAACACAACAATTTTAAAATTCACCGCTGCTTAATGTGATGATGGCAGAGAAACGACTTATCTTTACAGGAAAAGCATTTATCCACAGTCCATGCTAACTAGACTGAGTGATTATGGCTGAGTAATGCTGTGAGCGAAGTGCACATAAGCATGATTGACAGCACTGAGACCCTCCTCCTGGCTCTGATTGGTTGTTTCTGACAGAGCTACGCATTTCTGTAGCCAGCACTGAGAGACGGCAGAGGAGCTTGATTTATTTCCACAGATTTGTATTATATTGTAACGGTTTTAACAAATATGTGAAGAAAACTTGTTTTTATATAAAAGTTGAATATTCCAGCTTTAAGGCCCAATTTCTACAAAATATCGGCAAAAAAACTCCCCAAAAAACGATTGGAGCTAAGTTTTGATTTAATCTCATAATAGCACAAAGTATAATAAGTGTGAAACTGAAGGAAACAAAAGTGAGTCATGCATTCTTATTCAGCTGCCTTAGGGTGAATACTTACATCTGAAAGAAAGACAGAAAGGAAAAAAGGAAGACAGAAAAAAGACAGACAGAAAAGACAAGGAAAGAAAATGCTTTTACTTAAATGTACAGGAGTTTATAGGAGTTGAGCATGAATGCAAGCCATTCGTTGTAATTAAATCACAATTTTAGTTGTAGTTTAATCTACAATTAAAATGTAATTTTAATTACAAAACATTTTAATTGTAAACACGTTAAAAATCATCTATCCTACTCCTTCAGCTTCACGGTTACGCGCTGTTTTGTACTAGTTTATAACAAAAAAGACATTCAAGTACGTGGCTGTCTAAACTGAGCAGAGCGCAGGGGATGTGAAAACTTTTGCAAGACGCTGTATGCGCAAACATTTACTGCAGGATATTCCACCAGTGGGATTTTTCTCCCGACTTCCAAATCTGCTGTCCGTGGCCACGCAAAAACAATGAAAAGTAAATAAAAATATTGATAATGCATAAATGTACAGAGGGCGGTCGCTTCCAGCACGCAGGACGGCGTTTGCTGATGTGCAGCATGTCAGCAGTACCGGCTGATGTCAGAAACCCCCCAAAATAAAAAGCCTGTGCAGCAGCAGGTTGAGAGGCCCAGCGCCCGGACTGGGTGGAGGTACGCTGAGGATCGCACGCAGGGTCAGCAGGATGCCGGAGCGGGACGGGACCGATGGAGGGGAGGGTAAGCGGCCCGACATCACGGTAAATATAGAACCTCCGGCATTCTTGCGGCTCCATCCACGGGTTCCGAGCTATTCCGTTTATTCTTAACAATTCACCACAGAATGTAAATGTCCGCAGGATTTGTGCAAGCCATACAAACCCCGAAAATGAGTTAAGGGTTTTGGGAAGTAAATCTGCTGTTCCCTGCTCGGCCCCGTCCCTTCTCTCCCTCCCTCCCGCTTTGCCCCTGAAACGACCACGAGTTCACCCGGAAGCCATGGGAAACGCTCCGGAGAAGCGACATGTCAGCAAATCGGGGCTCGACTTACACTGTGCTTTTCTTCCAAATAGTCAAAGAGCATTCGTCCGTCCCTGGAAAACACAAAACACAGAAAGAGTCAAGTTCCTTTAGTTAGTTAGAGCCAGTTTGAAGCCAGTTGTCGTCTGGCTGACATTTTAGAACCACCTCCAGGTATACGCTTCAACTTGTGGTCAAAAAGAAGAGGAAAGCGTTCAAATATGTGTGATGAGCTGTTTATTAGATTTGGTTTTGGTTTGATGGGGGGAGTGGGGGTAGGGGCGGGGGATCTTTTGCATGGTGAATAAAGTGAAGACTGATTCCTCAGCCCAGCCTCTGTGTCTCTCTGGGTTTGTCAAAAATCGAGGAATGCACTGGCTCCTTCGGAAACCGTTGTATCCCGAATGCATTTTACTACTTCGCCGTCGACCAAAAAATCTATTTATGTGGACACCACATTCAAACTATGTGTCTTTCGAGGGTAAATTCAGTTTTATAAAAAAAAACAAAAAAAAAACAAAAAACAAAAAGAAGCCGGGAACGTGTGAGTGTGAGTTTGCTGGCGCGCATGTGTGGTGTGTTAAATGAATTTTGCTCTGAGGCTGAGGCATTCCCCCACGGTTTGCAGGCCAGGTTGAAGCAGCAAGAATGCGTCGAGGTTAGGAGATGGGCGGTGTGCGCGTGTGTGTGCGTGGGTGTGTGTGTGTGTGTGTGTGGAATGGCGACCCGCTGGGTGTTGCAGAACAAAGATTCCACAGATTGATTAGCGCGAGCGACTGCTGCGCGCCGATGTCTCTGCTTGACGCCTTGAACGCTTCGACACATCCAGGAACTCTGCTTTGGATTTACCGGTGTGTCAAAAGTGAGGAAACAGGAGCGTTACGTTTTTTTTACTACGGCTGCAGCCGTCGTTTTAGTAGATGGATTATAGGCCTGTCATAGTAACCAATAAATTAATTAATTAAATGATAAATCATTTCCAGCTGTATGATTTATAGTTTTTCTCCTTTCTTTCTCTCTTTATACCAAAGATTTGATGACAGGAATCTGTAGTTTGGTCTCAGCTGGTCACTTTTTTGAAGGGCAATTTTGATCACGGAGACTAAAAGCAACATGTCTGTTGAGCAACCGCCTCAACACTTCCAGCTCTTCTCTTTACTGAGAAGAACTACCATAAAATTTTGCATATCTGTCTATATCTTTACTTAGATGTACGCAACAAAATCAAAACAAGAAGCGTTTATGCGCAACATGTTCGTAACTATAATAATCGGTATCCTAGGAATAACTGCTTTTTTTCTTGCTTGGTTAAAAACTGTTAGAATCTGTTTGCACATTTTTGCTTTTAATTCATGTGTCGAAAATGTAACACCCCGCTATTTACTCTCAGGTTTCTCATACAGTCCAGGACTAGCCTTATTATCTCTCATTGACTGAACTGGGCAATTTTTATTTTTTTTTAAACTGCATCAGGTATTAAACAAAAACAACAAAAAGAAATCATTTTTTCTGTCAAATTTTTTCGTGACTCTATGCGACTAAACTGCATGTACTCAACAACCCCAAAAGACCGCACCGGTTGTCAAGATCCACTTATTAGCAGACAAACACAATAAATCAAGCAACAACACTGCACGTAATTTAGGACATAATGGCAAAATAAAGAGGCAAACTGTCTGTTGGCCTGAGAGACGGATCTTTAGACCAACAATTATGAGATTATGATCATGTTGGAATCCGACAGACGCAGAGCGAACATCTGATGAATAAAAGTAAAGGCTTCTCAATGTTTTACTGGTTATAAACTACAAATCTGCTAAAAAAAAAAATAAAAAAAATAACGTCTTTTAAACCAATCTGTCTTTTGAACAGAAAATTTGTTTGACTGGGTAGGAGATGAGCGATATGGTCTTGAAAGTTTTGTTATGATATTGTGCTGTAAAAATGATGACAATAACTATTTACTTCTTCTTGTTAAGGTAACTGTATGGATGTGTGTCACAGCATTTACAGCCCCACCAACACAAATACAGCTCTGCACAAACATTCCCATTGGTAGTGTGCTTCTTTAGGACGCCAGTCACATAATGAAGAGTGATTTGTATCACTAAACTGCACACAATGTTTTCAAATTTATTGGTATTTATTGTTTTCATTGAATAAACGGTGGAGAAAATAATAAAGCTATCAACCTTAACAATAAGGACAGTTTTGGAGGATTTTAAACATCATTAATTGGAATGTATTGTGACAAACATATATCAAAATTCTTATCGTGATTAATTTATCACGATAAATGATGAACGTTCCCTGTAGATTAGGTTAAGATACCATTCCAAGACACCAAAGGGTACAGTTTTTTTTTGTTTTTCTTTTTTCAAAAACACTTGGGATCTTGAATCTTTCTGTGATTGTTCAACCAATTTAGCTCTCTAAAGCCAAAGACAATCTGACGGATATCAAGAAGTCTAAGGTTTTTCTTTTTTTACATTTTTGGCCTCACCTGGTGGACTGTATCTGCCTCGTCGCCTCCGGGTCCTCGAACATCTTCACGATGGGTTCCGTCTCCCCTTGCAGCTGCTTCAGCTGGGCCACCACCTCCGTCCTCTTCTCCCTGAGAGCTGACGAGAGGATGATAAAGAGAGATATTAGTTACGGCGGCATCATAAAGTGGCATGTACGGAGTCCGGACCCCAGCGCTGTAAAATAAAAGTTTACTGCTAAATCGATGCCGAATGGAGTGAGCGGTGCGCGGCAGCGGCCCTGTGACGTCTATCAAGCGATATTAGCCGTACTGATTGATTTTGTGGGTGTTAGATATGAAGGTGGCAGTGCGACGTCGACTCTTACTGTGGGGAATTTCCGTGTCGGAATAGAGGTTTCTGTAGACGTCCATGGCGAAGTCCACCATGTTGGTGTCACTGAGGAGATCCAGTTTCCCACGGAGAAGTTCCTCCTCATTGTAGATCTGGAAATTTGTCACAACTTACATGAGATTTAAAAAAATACATAAAGAAATCAATAAAGAAATCAAAATTCTGACAGCTAACATTTCAATAAAAAGCTTAAGACAAAAAAAAAGTATTTTATATTAATTCGTTCCTTCGTGTTTCTAGAAGCATCCCAGAATTTTACAATTAAATCAACTTGAGAGCTGGCAGTTAAATGACTTTGTAAAAACAGAACAAAAAGCCCAAATGAACTCAAATGAACATAATTAAATCTTATTTGAACAAATAAACCAACGTTCTGCCTAATTTAGCATTCTTTACTGTCTCTTGTGTTGCTAGAGGCACTTGAGCGCTGCTTAAAGTGAGCTCACTTTAAGAATTAAGCCTTTAATTCTGCCCATATTCTGTCATCATTAATAATACGAACTTCTATGAGTCCAATATTGCAAATAGGTAATTTATGCATTATGAAAAGGCTCCTGATAGCTCTAATGGCGACGAAAGTGGCGCATGTCACAATTCCAAATTTTGCTTGTCCCAGAAATGATTGAGATAAACGGTAATATTGTCGCTCTGATACAATTCTCAAGTAGTATAGTGAGAACGACATAATAATGGAAGTACCCTCTCTAAAAGGTCAATAAACTTGAATTTCTAAAGAACAATTAACGCTGGAACTTGAAGACATTTTAAATATCCAAAATAAATAAATAACAGACACAATAAATGAAGTTAAAACACAATCAAAACCATACATGTAGTGTATTCTTAAGTCTCTGCGAAAGATGCTAAAAACATATGCCAAGATAATAAAAAAAAAAAGTTATTATAGAATCTTCCCCAGCAGCAAATCACCCACAGCCACCACAGCTTTAAAAAAATATTTAAAAAATACTAATCATAAGGCTCAGACAGGGGAAGCAGGCAAAACTGCCAGTAAAGTCTTTTGTCCCACGATAATGGAGCTAAATTTAATACATCGTGCGATTAACTGATTTACCGGCTACTGTGACAGGCGTAATCTCAAATGCAGACAGCAGAATGGCCCATTTGTCATAACTAATTGTTCTTTTTTTTTTTTTAGTCTGAAGCGTAAAATGAGATTTGGGGACAAAACGTCAAAAAGGTGAAGAAGTGTGAATACTTTCGGCCGGCCACTGAAGAGTGCAACACTTAGAAGCCATAAGACTTGCTGCAAACACGCCTCCGAGCAGAGGACTTTTTAAGATCATTCCAAATGGGATTTAATACTTATATCGCAAAAGAAATGCACTAACCTCGTCCAGCCAACTTACGATAAATTTCCGCTTACGGATGATGGACGCAAACAGGCTTGCTAGCTAGCCAGCTAGCAAGTGAGACAAAGAACCCAATGAGGATGTCTGTGTCGCTTGACAGAAAAATACATTGAATATGCGTGATTAAGTAGTCCTGCCAAGACAGCATTTAAGAAATGACTAACATATTTAAGGCCAACTGACTATAAAAATGATTTTATGACATTTTAAGGTCTTCATTGCAGAACTTACGACTTTTTAAGGATGCGCGGACAACTTGTGGAAAGAAAATCCTCAATTTGTTCTTTAAAGAAAACAAGCTATCCAAACCAACCTGGCCCTGTGACAAAGTAAATGCTCCTATTTGCATATTTGGAGTATAATATGCCAATTTTATACATGGCATATGTATTTTAGAGGAAAATACATATGCCATGTAAAACACCTTTTCCTCTAAAACACCTTTTAGAGGAAAAGGTGTTTTAGAGGAAAACACCTTTTTTCCTCTAAAAAGCTGTTGTCATCATTTGAATTCTGTTTGACATAATAACCTGAATTTCTTTACAATTACAAAATGAGATGGATGGTAGATGTTTGTTTATTTATTTATCTTTTGCCAAGGAAGATTTCATTGGGTATAAACATTAAGTGTGAAAAAAATTAAGTTGCATGAGCTATTATAACAAAGGGGACATTTCATAACTGCTTTCACAACGTACCAAATAATTTAATATTTCCTTATTTTAGTCTCCAATACCAGTTATTACGGTTGGAACAAGTGTGCTGATTTATTGTATTTTCTATGTGACAATACCATATATTTCAGCTTAAACAAAAAAAAAAAAAACATTTTATGAAATGAAACATCGTATTACATAAGCCATTTGGCAACAACAACTCATATTAATACAATTCTTGACAGTACTTCACCAAAAGCAGAAATAAACTAATATGTAATGTTGTAAGTGGCAAGCTGACGTGCAGCCATTATTGATGATACGGGGTTTGTCCCCAGGAATCTATTTCCAATGACCCCCTTAAAAATAATAATTCGGGTTGAACCATAAAATAAAGGAAAATATTTCAGGAAAGTCATATTAACACACCTGAGTATTAATTAATTACTTAACATAGTGTCTGCTGTGGAGTCATCCACAAAACTGTAGTTAATGTTAACTTGCAAATGAACATAAAAGAGTTTGTCAAAGCAAACCAGGAGACTCTGTCGGCAGCAGTTCTGATGCTGAAAGCTGAAGAGAGTTACCCAGCTGTAAGGGAACCATAACATGTAAAGCTTCTGGTAGCTAGCGCTACGTAGGGCCATTTAATGAGAACTTCTTTCACCAGAATATTCCACTAGGACAGCTACAGCTCTTATTTGTATTATGACTCTCTGTACGAAATCTCCGCACAATATTTGGACACAATATTGCTTTGAAAAGTATGTCTTTTCAAAGCAAGAAAAGACATACTTTAACGAGCTCAGCATTGCTAGTGTAAAGTTAGCATTACTGCAGTGGACACTTCCGATTCATTCTCTTCACACATGACTCTGCTAAAATCTTAGCGTTTCTCATTCGTTATTCTGGAGTTTATATATGCGCGGTGATGTATACATTTATCTTTGAAGTAATTTTATGTTTCAGCAATCACTTACGACATCGTATTACCACAAATTGTATTCTACTTTTTAAAAAAATGTTGAGTAGTGCTTTTATTTTGAAAACAGTTCCCCCTTCTTCCGCCTAAAGTGGAAGGGTTTTACACGCGGGAAGAAAATGTGGCCATCTAATCCTACGCATGTTTCGGCTTCTACGACTGTCTAATTCACATATTTTGAACGATTGAAACTACGAAAGACAGGAAATAAATGTTTTGATGTTTAAGTGTTCCATACCTCTTTGACGGACAAGAACTCCAGCAGAGGAAAAACGAGATGACGGTCTAAAAAGTGGGCTATTTTCGTGGTGAGGTCGTACTCCGCCATCTTTGCGCCGGGGAAGAGGAAGTGAATTTGTGATGCAGCTGTATGCAGAAGGATTGACCAATCATAGACATTCTTAGCATTCTCAACGAAAGAGAGAGAGAAAGAAGGAAACATTGGAAATGCATACTGGAATACATTTGAAATACTCAATAAACATGTAATATGTTATCGCGTGAGTATTGTAGACAGCTAGAAACATTAAAACATATTCGTAGTATCTATTAAACATGTACATTAATATAATAAATCGTCATGAAAATAAGAGTTAGTTAATATTAAGGAAATTACTTCAAAATCATTTTTACATATCTGAAAGAAACTTTAAAATAACATAGTGATAGAAAATAGATTCTGACCCATAACTACTCTACTTAATGAAGGTGGTGGTAATTAACCTAAAAGTTATTTGGCAATAGTTACAAAAAAAATAAAAGAAGACGGCAGACCCAGTACTGTTAAATCTGAATGCAAAGAAATATTCTTTCAAAAGTGATGCTATATCCAATGATGTTACCAAAAAAAAAGTCATCTGGTAAAATTGAAACATAAATAGAAAGTTTTTTAAAGAAGTATTTAATTTAAACAAATACATACCATCCAATATTGTTTAATATATATATCAACTTACCTGCACAGTGGCGCAATTGGTAGCACTGTTGCCTTGCAGCAAGAAGGTCCTGGGTTTGATTCCCAAATGGAGTTTGCATGTTCTCCCTGTGCATGCGTGGGTTCTTCCCGGGTTCTCCAGCTTCCTCCCACAGTCCAAAAACATGACTGTCAGGTAAATTGGACTGTAAGGTTAATTGGGCTCTCTAAATTCTCCCTAGGTGTGAATGTGTGTGTGTGCATGGTTGTTTGTCCTGATAACTAAAATCTTTCACATATTTGCAACATTTTTAAAATTGTTCACTTTTACTGTGTGCTTTAAAAAAAAAACGACTTCACCATACAATCTTATGTGCAAAAACAGTAGTGCTCATCATTCTTTAGGATTTCTAAGCTGTTTGATTTTCTTCTGATCTTTCTAACTGGACTTAGAGGGAAGCAACTCATCACCATACATTTTACGGAAGCACAGAAGACAGATTCTGGGACGCAGGTCAATGCCTTTGTTTTTTTTTATCTTCTTCTAGGAACCTATAGAGAATGTTCTTTGATTATTCTCATATTATCCCGTTACCTGTGTTTACATCAACCAAAAGAAAACCTTAAAGGACTGATCCTTAAGGGTTAGCGATTTCTAAAATCTTCGGAGAACATTCCAGGGTCATTCAGATTGTACAAAGGTTAGATCCTATTAGGAGAACATAAAGGAACATCTCTTGAAGCTTATTCTATAGTTGCATTTTGAAAGTTCCAGGGAATTTTTAAGGAACAATCCCAGAAAGTTGGACTGGTTCTCCACCGGTCAGGTATTGTTTAACCTTCAGGAGATATTCGGGGAACATTAGCTGAAGGCTCTCCTGATGCTCCAGGGTTGAAGTTGAGGGTGACTTTTAGAAAATATTTCTACAAAAGTTGCATCACTGTAGATGACAAACAGGGAACCTTTCAGTGAATATACCTATTAGATCACCAAAGGTTGCTGTCTATAATGCAGCAGGGGACACTCCCAAAACAGTCCCTTTAGATGACATAGTGAAAGTTGGGATTGATCTTTAGGGAACATTTACAGACAATAGCTCCCAGAAATTTGCGATGTCGGTGTTGAAACTAACCTTTCGAGAACATTTAAGGAGAATTTCTTAAAGGTTCTCACAAGGTTTGTAGATTAATAACCTTCATAGGATAGGCCTAGACCAGTCTTTGAAGGGAATTTCGTTTCGACACATACAGGGAACATTCCCATAATATCCTCTGTGGATTAAAGTTTATTTTGCCATTCAGGAGCGTTCCCTGAAGGCTTCAGTAAAGTTAGTGTTTGCTGGTGTAGTGCTCCATTTAGTAACAGTGAGCGCTACATTTTTACCTGATGACTTATTATGCTGTTGCTTATAAAGGTGTGTGACATTTAAAAAAAAACATATATATATATATATATATATAACTTGTGCAAGTTGCAAAACAATAGTAATACGCACATTTCTTATGGAATAACTGCAAGATTTACAGAGCATCAGCTTCTAAATGGTTGAAATGTTCAACTAATTTAAACTAACAGTCATTTGTGTCTTAAATTTATGGTCAAAATGTATGTAAGGCAAAAATAAAAACCATGAATAGAGGAAGTGAATTGTAAATGTATATGCACTAAAAACTAAAGTTGTAATGGCCCTACAGTTATGCCAATAAAAATATTTCAAATAGTTTCTGCATATACCTTAAGAAAACAATCTCATCCTTCTTGTTGAAAAACAGTGACATCTAGTGGTATGGAGTAACACCGGATTTGAAAGCCTGCACTTACCTATGATTTAACCAGAGGTATTTTCTACTTCAGCTATAAACTAAATAAGATTAAGAGTTGAATTTAAATTAAAATGCTGATTATTTAAAAAAAAAACTTCCACTGGTTATTATCTTTTATTTCATCAATATTAAGTTACTTTGAAATATAAAAATATTAAACTTGGTTGATCATGCAGCATTCAGTTGCTTAATATTTGAATGAGATGCATGGTTATCGGTGGATGTTGTAATTTTTTTTCTTTCTTGGACTTGTAAATGACTGTCTGTCTCCCAGCTATTCCCCCACTTACTGAAAATCATCAACTCCTCCATCAGATCTGGTTCAGTCTCCCAAACTTTCAAGGTGGCTCATCCCACCTCACTTCCAATGATTTGCATGAATCATTTCTACTCATGTCACAGCACAGAAATAGTCCTATTCAACGTGACCAATGATGATGTCAATACTATAACCTATTAAGAGGGGCGGGTTAAGCAACACAAAAACTGCAAAAAACTGACACAATAGTGACCCCCTGGAAACTCATGAGATCCAAGGAATGAACTTCTTAATGGCTCATTAAGAAGTTCATGTCACAGACAGACAGGAAAATAAAGCACTTTTATAGCTATGTTATTACTCTGACAGGTCAAGGCAGTTTGAAAAGCAACAGAAATGTTAGGTTGGTGGTTAAAAGATTTGCAACAGATCACAGGAAAGTAAAGGCAATGTTGATCAAATTTGGATTAGTAATAGAACTGTTTAATCCTTTGGTGTAGATTAAGTGTATGCTTCCATTTTATCCATCAAGTAGAAGAGCAGAAATTATTATATGAGAATATAATATATATATTTTTTGTAGCTATATGTTTTAGTTTTCAGGAAGATAACAGTCTATAAGAAATACAATGTATTTTGCATTTTATGAAAATTTTGAGGACAGAAGGAGAAAACATAATTTAAAGCCATGAATTAGCTCAGGATGTATGGATGGATGGATACTGAGAAAGAACTTCAAACAAGCAGATTAATTAATAAAACCGGGAAGTATTGCACTGCTTTTCTGATTTTATTATGTGAAAAGTAAATAAACAGCAGAAAATGTCACAGGCTTAATTAGTTGTACATCTCATTGAATTGGAATAACAATGAGGTTCTTTCATCAGTTTAAAACTATCCTTTGAAAAGAACTACCTATAAGCAGGTAATAAACATATTTTCACTAATCCCACTTATCTGTATTGAAACTGTTTTTATTGTCGTGGTTTAATAGTTCAATATTTGAAGCAATTATATGTAGCGTTTTATTAGCTTTTGTGAGAAATTGAAAACTGAGTTGATTAAATAAATACATTTTCAATAATATTTAAATTCATTGAAATGCACACATTGAATCATTTTATATTTTGGGGAAATGTAATGTTATACTCCATCCTCTAGATGTCAGTATACACAAGTGTCAAAACTTACAGCTCTCCGCATGGTGTAACCTATTTATTAAATCTACATTAGACGCTCATATTGTTATGGGAAAACTAGTAGATTTTATTACTTTTATTTGCTGTTGAGATGGTTTGTATTACAAGTTGAAAGTTCAGTAAAAGCTCAAATTATTTAAATTATCTGTGCATTACACAGTGGCAGTGCATAAACATCCTAACAGAAAGAGCAAACAATGTACAAATTACGGTACACAGATACAGCAATGTTCATCTTAGCCTTAGCCTTCATAGATAACCCAATTTTAAGTAGCATTTTCAGTTTGGCTGGAACCATCACTGGATCAAACATTTCAGTGATTCATACTTCTTCTTTTCTGTCACATTTCAGGCAGAACAGAAAGGCTGGTGTTTTGTGTTTGTTGTTAATCTCTTTCCTGTGCAGAACTCTACAGCTCCTCAGAGTCCTCAAAGCTGGGAATTCAGACTTTGTGGATGCAGCCTGTGCAGAGACAGATAGGCCCGCCTGTTTTATATGTAAAGCTTCCAGTCAGAAAGCACAGCCCATAGGGTCCTCACATAACTCCTTTGTTGAAGAAAGAACTTTTGCAGCTTGGCCCAAAAGTCTAGGCGGCTTTTGATAGAGGCTGCACCAGGCAGTGCACCGGCACTAGGTGGGTTGGGTTTGACATTCTTCTGATTCACTAAATATGTGTTCATTACAGAGCTGCCACTTGGAGGGCATCAGGTACAACTACTTGACCTTCCTCTTTTTTTTTTTGTTCTTAAACACCTATATTTTTTTCTGCCTTTTTCAAATATAATATAATCAGATTTTTGAGCCAAAAAGATATATTCCAAAAGCCAATAAGCAATTTTAAAAGACCTTTGTAATGACTCCACATAGTTAAAAGCTTAGAAAAATATTTTGAGTCAACATCAATAGCTGTGAGTTAAAAGTCAATCCACCGAGATTGTTGCAGCTATTGTTTGTGAGCTTAAAGCTTATTATGTTACAATAAAATGCCCTTCTACAATAGTTTGTAGATTATGTTGATGATGTCTGCAGATGTTGTTAATTGATCATGTGAAATGATTCTTCTGAATGCGTAGCCACAATAGTTAGTTTGAGCTAGTAATTAGTTTTAGCGGTACGGTTTGCTATGTTTTCTCAAATACGTTGCCATTTAGTCAAAAACATCAATGAGAAAAACATGAACTGATTGTGCCAAAAAACGTGAGATCTATACCAGACTACACTGGGGACTCAGTAGTTGGGAGGAACATACTTAAAAACTGGAGCAGAATTATCTCTATCCAATGTCTACCAAAACTTGAGCATCTCAAATTGCAGTTTTTTTCTACAATGTGGTGAATTAAGAGCCTCCTATTGGTTACGAGTTTGTGAGGTTTCCAAGCTTCTGCTCTCAGAAAACATTTTTCTTGACTTCCTCCACCTCACCATCTAAATCGTAACTTTATGACCTCGGATTCAAGCTGGAGACTTTGATATGGTTGCTTTTCTCTTTGGTGAACTGTGTGCTATGCATTGCTCAGTACTCCAAACATAAAATATTAAGCATTTGGTCATTTTCAGATGTGTTGTCGGGTGCCTTTTGCCTTTATAAAT
This sequence comes from Girardinus metallicus, assembly GCA_903067095.1. Lineage (NCBI taxonomy): Eukaryota > Metazoa > Chordata > Actinopteri > Cyprinodontiformes > Poeciliidae > Girardinus > Girardinus metallicus. The sequence continues at coordinate 65,817 of CAEGAE010087176.1, read as the reverse complement.
ATTTTTCGATGTTAGACATAAACTTAACTGTCATTAGGTTGAACCTGATTAAAAAAGAATAGTATTGAAAAAAAAATTACTCTGTCTCTCTCATTCTAAGGTGTTAGACTATACTGATCCATAGTTGTAGTTATGCTGCTATATAGGCTTAGGCCAAGCAATGTTGGACAAAATTACCACCTTTTCCTCACTTTTATCTTGTACTACTTTTAACTTGCATTATTTGATGCTATTTCTGCTATTAAAGGCGCAGTATTATGTAGTTTCCACTCACATAGTGCCATTTTACAGCCCTGTCAAGTAACTATGTTACCTTCAGTTGTTATAAAATGTTGCATATATCAAACATAACTAAAGAAATTTGACACTTTGAAATTTGTCTCTATGTTTTTAAGAAGCTCCTGTTCTTTCCAACAGTCCTCCTTCAGCATGTCTTCACAACAGCGCTCCTCCATTAAACAATTTCCAACTGTTCTTAGGAGCATTGCACTGAGAAGTAATCTATATGAAGAGCTCAGGAGATGAGCAGTTCCACGTGGTGTTTGCTAATTGCTGCTGCTGTTAGTCTGAAGGAACTGAGCGGTGAGGAAAGGGTGCTCTGTGAGGTGGAAGATCAGCTTGGAGACTGCAGCTCCAAGGTGAAGTTGTGTAGAAAAGGTGAGAGCAAGCATTTTAAGCAAGAGCAAGTATTTTAAGTTGTCAAAAGAGATTTAAGGATTCTTCAAGCATGTATAGAATCCAGGTATATATTTGAAGAGGCAATAACATTATAACATGATATAAAGCTCAAAAAAGTTGACATAAAAGTTCACAGTTACATAACACCCCCATCGCCTGCCTTGAAATATAGATAATGAAGATAGATAATGCACTCTGACTCAGCACTTTGTATTTGGGATTATCCCGGTGTGTCAATCACCGACTCATCCCAACAGGAGTACTTTGATGTACATAAGAGCTTAGTGAGTTGACTATTAATTGAACATAACATTAGAGCCAATCATAGCCTCCAAGCTCCTCATCTCGTATCTACACAGCTGCAGTGAATGGCCTCATTTTAGCCTCTTGGGCGTGTTATCATTGCAAATGAGTTGGTTATCAACAAAACAGCAAAGTCTGTGGAGCTCAGACTAATAAACAGTCCTGGAGTTGAAAGTAAACACTTTATGTTGCTTTACAGAGAGTTATTTTGCTTAGATGTAGCATTTTTAAGATATTTGCTTGAAGATTGTAGAGTCTTATTTTCACAATATAGAAACATTTATAAAAAGGTTTCTTTAGCAGTGCTTGGTCAGTTTATTTTTCAGGTGGTTCAGTGTAACTTATTCAATTTGTAACAAAGAAAGCTGACAGAAAGAGCCTATCTAGTTATGCTCCCTTGTGCTGTAATTTCCTGCTACATGGGGCACTGCCTTGGTTCTGTGAGAAAACATCTTCTTTTTTAAGAATAAATTAAAAATATACATTTTAATAAGGTACGCTTAGAATAGGCCAATGAGACCCGAGAAAAAAGATAAAAAGGAGATTGTATATCTGAAAAAGGCTGATGACAGGAGGAGGGAGAATAATAAAGAGAGGACGGAAGAAAGGACTTGTGACAGCAAGTTACAATTTATTTATTCATTTTTAATTGAAGTCACCAGAAAATGTAAAATGAAATTGGATGCTCTAGGCTAATCGGTTGGTAGCATGCTTTGAATGCAATGCAACACACAGGTATGATTTTAAGTCTGCTGTGCAAAACAATGCAAATATTACGTCTCGACTGGCTGCCTGTTATTCCACATAATGAAACTACCTATCCAATCAAGCATTTTTCTACGCAATCAGGTAGCTGCTCGAGGCATTTCAGAGTTTCTTTGAAGATTGAAAACAAAATTGACAAGCCGACTCAATAATAAAAAGTCACACTATCCACACACTTTTATACAGTGTTTTTTTTTCTTCTTACTAGTCAGAAATTCACCACACTTCCAGCAACTTCAGACCTATCCTCATTTCTTGAGTGTAGGCTGTCTGTCATTCATTTACACAGAATGTCTATAATCAAGACATTTGGCAAATATTTTTTTTAATTTGCAGTTAACTTGCATAAATTGAATCTGATCCCTTTTTACACGTGTATATCTGAATTTGTTATTTATGTAAATACTGGATTTAAAACAAATGTGGAGTTCAGTCATGGATAAATAGCTTCACTTGCTGCTTACAACCAGATCCTGAGAGACAATGTGAAGAAACTTACTAAAGTGTGATATGTTGTGTTTTCTCCAGACATAGGTACCCAGAGAACACAAAAACTCAAGAACATGCTATACAGGACAAAGGATGTTCCTGATGAATTTTACCCAAACTAAGGCGTCTAATAAACTGCATAGTAAATTTACCTGATGACTACCTACGCAGCATTTCTGCCTGTCTCAGGTTTGCTTGGACCAATATGTAGCATGGGGCTCTTTTATTGGTTCAGTAGAGACAGAGCAAATATTTCTTTATTTTTAATTCCTTCAGCTCCTCTCTGATCATCCATATCTGTGCCTGAACTGGCATTTCATTCTTTCAAAATTGACTGAATGAATAGTTCTGTTCTGGCTACACCATTTAGGAAGAGTTTCTGGTGCATTTTGTTTCTCTCGCAGCTTTTTGTGGTATATGCTGTGTCCATCAGCAGCTTGAATGATTTATATGAAGATATATACCGTCAGTTTAACATTTAACAAACAGTAAAGCCAACACGTTTTTATTGCATGTTTCTTCCAAGTTGTGGGTCAGTATCATTGTGAGTCCTTCTCTTCTATCAGCTCATTTCCATTTCATAAATGGGCCGATCTTCTGACTCTTATCTGTTAGAAATGTAAGTAACTGGTTCATAATTGGTCTTAAACACAATTCCATTCACTAATGTTTCTTCCGATTCTTGAGATTTTATTCGAGGCAAATTCATTCATCTTTGGTGTCTTTTAAGAAAGCCCAAAGGAAAACATTGACGCCAAAGGAATCCCTCTGCTTTTTTAAAAGAATGATTTTTCCCTGTTTTCTCCATGTTTGGATATTTGTTTTCACTAAACAATCTGCAACGATAATTATCAGGTAACCTTAAGTGCAATGCAGTAAACTTTATTAATGTGGCTACAAAACCTTGAGACAGACAGACAACCTAACCTTAGTCTACTCACCCTGTAGCTGCTGGAGATATTGGTTGACAATGTCTACAAAAGTTAAGAAAAAAACCTGCTGTTGTGCATTGACTTGTTTTTTACATTTTCCAATAAAATATAATGACATCTTCCTGTTGCATTACCATGCCTTCCACACAGCAAGGATGAAATCAATAAAACCTAGTTGATAAAAGAATGGTACCATTCTAGAGACTAGATTAATTTATTTTATATTTTTTTTTCTTTCGTTTGCTATGATATTAGGAACACAATAGGTAATAGCATTTTTGGTACAGCCTGCTCTCCAAAAATTGTCTGTGATTACAGCTTTTAGAAAACGAAGAACAGAAAAATAAGAGCTCTGTCGGGCAAATTGAAATGATGTGAGACTGGACTCCTACAGTTGACTAATGTCTGTTTAAAATGGCTCACAACTCACTTTTCTTATTCTCACCTAAAGTTTTGTGCAGGGCCTCGCTGCATGAACGCTCAGTATGACAGATTGCTGCTTGTTATCAACTCATTGCAATCAGTTGTCCACTGTTGCTACATGCTGGTTCAGGAGGAGAGACTGCTGCAAAGTCAGTAACTTGATGTAATCAAATGGGTTTCCAAAGATAGAACACTTTTTTTTTTATCAGTTTGAATAAAAGACTGCACTTAACTGCGTTGCAGTATGTGGAATCAAGTTAGAATGAATGTAATTTAAAACAAATCTGAATAAAAATCTGACTGATGAAACATTTCTCTGTATAAATTTTATGTTTTACTTTTGCTGTGAAATGGTGCTGTACAAGTAAACAGAACTAAGTTGAATAAATTGAGATATACTTTCTGAATGAAATTGCTACAGATACACAGATCACAAAAATTGCAGCTATGTCTTTTATAGCAGTTAAAGTTGAGTGTACTGAGTTAATTAAATATGGCAAATTTAGTCCAACAGTAAATGGGACTGAATAATAAAGCCCTGTCTTAATAAAATTTTTGAAAGCCTCTGAGGTTTGGAGAGAACAAAACACTTCTTGAAGATCATGTTTGGTGTACGGTGGCAAACTAAATGCAGACACCCAGACCAGAGCTGATGGTAGTAAGTTTAAGGAGCCAAGAGCACAGGTTAAAAAGTACAGACCACGCAATCCAACACTGACTGACAGCCAATGAGGAGCTTACTCACTCAAATACTGGTGAGTTGATTACTGGATGGAGAACCGGTGGCTGATTAGTAACGAGCTGCAGCTGAGAGATGAGACCAGAGTGAAAGAGATAGAGAGAGAGAGAGAATTGCAAAAGAGGATGAGGGAGAACAGAGGAACTAGGAAAGTGTAACTGAAGCTGAAGCAAATAACTAACACAAGGATCTAAATAGGACATGTAAAATAAGACTGAACTGAACAAGGCTGAGTAAATCACAAAAAGGAGTAAACTGGATCGGGAAGATATACTAAGTGAAAAACAAATCCGAAACTCAAGTACTGAACGAACTGAAAGTATAAACTAGGCTGGAGGGGAACAACAACACAAGCTGGAGTCTACAACCGGACGGGATATGACAGGCACACACCAAAAAGACATGCCTATTTTTCTGATTTTTATTTGTACAATCTTCACATTTGTGCACTACTTTATGTTGCTTTGCTACAAAAAAAAAAAAAAAAAAAAAAAAAAAAATCCCCAGAAATGGAGTTCTGGACTGTACTGTGACAAAATGAAAAGAAAAACTTAGCAATGGGAAAGAATGCTTTTGTGAAGCACTGTACACCAGCTGTTTTATGCAGATGTTTCAGTCACGTTTGTCCATTTGGATATCCAAGCATTGGCCAAAGCCACATGCTGGGCTATTGAGGCAAACTTGATCCCCTTCCAGTGCTTTGTCAGAATCCCTGCTTCTCTGTGAAATGCAATCCATCACATAGGGTCCGTCGCCTGGGGGCTCTCATCGTCTTTCCCAACTCATATGCCTACACACACTGCCAGTGCCACATCACTACTGCAAAGTGCATTTGGCATGCTTTAATCCAGCAGAACTGACTTATCATCTTGTCCTGCCCTTCTTCTTCTACCAAGGAGCTAAACACTCCCACTTTTTTTTTTTTTTTTTTTTGCCTGTTACTTTTTCCTGCTTCTCTTCTCCTATTATTCCTGCACTTTAGCGGCAGTTCCTGCTTCGGTGAACTGACCATACAGTACATGACTTAATCTGACCTGAAAGCTACAGGCTACAGCTATTATTGCAATATTAGAGACCAAGAGTGAGGAGATGGAGATAGGCGGGCGGGTAGGGGGGGGACAGAATGAGTCAGGCAATCCCAAGTATGGCGTAATTCAACAACAATGCCGGAGCCGTCACCAGCCCCGTATCCTTAGGTTCTGAGAGGACGGAGAGAAAGTGGGGTTTTGTGAGGGTGGGAGAAAGTGAGGGAGAGGAGGTTAGTCCCATCAGTCAAGAGGAGAAGGCGTGCATTTGTGCGCTGCATCGTTTGATGTTCTCCCCGGTTTCTTTTCCCCCCGAACCTCCAGAGAAGCTTTTCCAGAAGCCGGGGTGGGCAAATCAAAGCGACTAAGAGGACTCTCGTTTTGCGGGAGGAGTGTCTGCAATCCTAACAGTGTGCGCCACACCGGTCAGCGAAGCCTCGCCGGTCACTTCTCTGTGGATAAGTCAGTCAGTGGGAGCCCCGCCGTTCGCCAAAGACGCGTCGCTTATCTGCGTCCCTCACCGGCTCATAAAGCTGCCCCACTGTCATGAATTATTCAGTCAGTCAATACAGGTGACTCCAGTGTCCCTCTTTTTTTATTTTATTTTTTATTTCTTCTCTTTGCTGAAGTCTTTTGAGAGTGGCAGCAAAAGACAGAAACTAGCATTGCGCGCGTCGGAGGCGGGTATCAGTGTCAAAGATGCAGGTGGGTCGGTGCTGTGTGGCTTCCAGCGTTTGGCTTATGTGGCTGCTCTTACTTTTCTCAACTCGAAACATCGGGGCAACTGGAGTTGGAGGCACCCACCAAAGCATCCCCCCGTCCGTGTAAGTAGTCCATTGTACTTTTAAAAGCATTGCCAATTCCGGGTTGTTATTTTTTGCTTTGTTTCGTATTTATTGCAGTTCTGTAAAGCTGCTGTCATATTTGGTTTATTTGCTACATGGATTTAAACTATAATGAATGAAAAAAAGAAAAAAAAAGAAATTGTTGTAAGAAGTTTCATTTTATGAGAAGGCGCCAATATGAGATAAAGAGAGGAACTAATGGAGTTTCGTGTGCTTTTAAGACACTGCTTCATTTTGTTCATACTTTGCAGCAGTATCATGGTTTTTATTTTTGAACCTTTCTTGCATGTGTGCACACCTGTAGGGTGAAGCTCTGGGCCTCTGCATTTGGTGGGGAGATGAAGTCCATCTCTGCAAAGTACTCTGGCTCCCAGCTTCTGCAAAAGGTGAGCTGATTTACCTCCTAAGTTAACTGTCCAGGTGTGCAAAAAAAGATAATGCTGAGAGAAAAAAGGTCTTCAGAAGGGAGCAAGCGATCTTGTTCCAAACACACAAAAGGTTCTCAAATTTTTTTAAAATGCATTTTATGTTGTTTTAAAAAACAAAAAGATATGGATGGTCAGCTAGTTCATTTTATTGTAATAGATTTGGGTGACATATATTTCAAAAGTATTTAAAATTTTCACCATTTATTCAATGCGAAGGTAAAACTATGTAGTACTCTTTCAGTAACAATATTTTCGAAAGGATTATGAACACGGTCAGCATGATCAACCAGCAGAAATCATCTGAGTTGCACAATTTCTGAGATTTTCACCTCTCATATTTAAGGACCTGTCCTTTTTAGCCACTTGAGAATGGGTAATGCATGTCAGCTTTGTAAGCACAGATTTAAAAGCTTATTCAAAATATGTGCCATTTAAATAGATGTTAGCTCTAAAGCACTCTGGCTGATCCATTCAAATACACACACACGCACACGCACGCATATTTGTGCACGTTCACAAATTACAGTTTAGGAAAAGAGCAAATTTATTGCTATCCAGCAGAGTGTTTCCTTCGTTTCCATCCCCATTCCTCTTATCTACCTTTTTATACCTCTTTGCAGTCTTTTCTCATTGCTTTTCCACTCTGTTTGGTGGCATTAATGCAGGATTTGAGTGTGATGAAATGCAAATTTGCCTAATGGAGGGTCAGTTGATGAAGCTTGAGTTAAAACTGGCTAATGGATGAAAGGGCAAAATGAAACCAACTTTTGAGTGGGCATACAAAGATGCAGGGCCAAGGGTCCAGAGTGCTGGTGACGGCAAAGAGCATCTCAAGAGGTTTGACTTGATGCATCGACTGAACCTGCATTTGTCACGTGCATATGCCCTGCACACAGGCTCAAGATTCCACTTTTCTTTTTATGGTCTTGAGGATACAGTGCATATTCACAAGCACAGTCACCCATATGCATGAGCATCAGGAAGTGATAAGCAGATGAGTGGTGTTATCTTTTTGACAAGAGAAAAAAAAAAGTCAGTTCACCCCTCTCATCTTTCCCTGCCTCCCAAAAGGAGATAACCCTCCCACAGAGTGACGACCTTCTTATGAAATGCAAATGAGGACCAGGGGGTTAATGAGTGAAGAAAGGCAGAGGGCCACTTTGTCAATAAAGTGCATGTTTGGCAGCAAAATTGTTGCGGTGCAAATGTGCAGTTCTTCACATGTGCAAGTTGCATAAATCCATGCATAGATTTGAAAATGTTTCCTGGCTTCCTGTGCATTGATGTTAGCCTAGTGTAGTGCATGAGGAGGAGCTACACTGACCTAAGGCTACAAATGCTGTTAAACAGGCGGACAGGCTGAGAGACATGATCTGTTGTACTTGGAGAGGAGGCTGGTCTCGAAGAGAAAAGACTTGTGTGTGTGTGTGTGTATTTCTGAGAGTGTGTGCATGTTTCCCCTGGGCAAAGGACAGATGGACTCAGTCTCTCTTCAGTTATCTTTCTGACCCTGGCGTAACTAAACTCCCATGGAAGTAGCACTTCATCTGCATAAGTTTTACACACACACACGCACACACACCATGTGCCGTCAAGTTCCTCTCCTACTTTGTTTAGACTTTTTTCGTTGTTAAATGTTTCTGAAAACAAGACAGACTTTTTAATAGGAACTGATAAAAAAAAAATCTAATGTCTTTTTGATCACATTATGCATCTCGCAAGTTGTAATTGAACCTATAATGTAAAGATGGAATATTTCTCAAGCTTCTTTTAAATTAATACATGCAAAGATATAAAAAAATAATGGTTTCAACACCTGCAAAATTTTCCATTATACTGTTAGTCCTTCTAATAAGATAGCAGAGAAAGAGGAAGAGTGACGAGAATTTTCTCTGGTTTTGCATAACATAGAATTGTGCAGTTCTGCCCCTCCCCCAGCTGGTTCTGAACAGTGCTGGTCAACTAATTGAAAGAAAGGATGTCCTTGGAATATAAGTAAGAATAGAAACAGGTTTTATTGCCCCGCACAAGGGAAATTCAGGTGTCGCAGCAGCATCAGGTATAAAGGTTCACAAAAAATATTCTTTAACACTTTTGTTTTTAACATGAGAGTGTGAAAAAATTTTTTGATTATAAACTTTTTAAAAAATATATATTTCTCATAAAAAAAGTCATAGTTAGGAAAACTTTGAGTTGGCTGGCCACATGAGAAAATAGACCAACTAATTTACTGTGTATTTCTATGAGGAGTGCAAGAAGTCCAAGGTTCAAATCCTGGTTTTACCCCCATTCTGTCATACTGTTGGCTCATTGTGTCATAATCTGGCTCACAGATTATGACAAAGAGAGGGTAAAGCACCCACATATAAATATGTATTCTTCAAAAAAAAAAAAGCTTTATTTGTAGGAGTCAGTGAATAAATATGTTAAATTAAGCAACTCTCTCTAAAACAAAGTGAACCACCGAACCAACCAAGCCAGGACAAGCCAACCCAAACCCAGGAGGACAGTCATGACAAGAGAGGGGAGGGATGGGTTAATTACCCCCCTGATATGGCACAGTAGTTTTTATAGGGGGGTGAAAAACCTACTCAGGTGTTTCCAAATAATATATCTGTTTTACTCCAACCAATGGATCGACTGCTGCAGCAGCTTAATGGTCACCTGTCAGGGTGGTAACAATGAGTAAAATGGCAATATCCTACATTTACATCGTTTTTAGTGTTATGTCTTGACAGGATAAGCAAGTGGGGTTGGTTGCCTTGTATTGCCAGAGGCCCCATATTGCTTATGGAGAAAAAAGGGACATTCCCCCTGTTGCACAGTTAATTGTGTTAAATTTATGACAACAGTCAGGTTTAGGCAGCAGATTGAAGGGCCACTGCATACCTGTATCAAACAGTAGGAGGTTTTTTTTTTTTATAAATGCTACTGCTTCACACACTTATAATGGTCCCCATACACAATCAGAAACATACCCTCTGCCCTTTATAAATAGCTTTCTGCAATATAAATACATAAATAATGTGACTTACAAAAAAAATGTAGGTATTAAGAAAACCTTTATCTGTTTGATGCTATAAGAACTTTATAGATGACTAAAGTTAATATTTTCTTTGCCTTCACAAATAGAATATAAGTTTAATGAATCTGAAATTCTGTTTAAAGAATCAGTGTTCAGTGTTGACTAATCCAATTTAGGTTTTATCATTCCAAGTATTTTTGATTTAGAACTTCAGATTTTCAAATGTGGTCCAGAATTTTAGGAAAACAGTGAAGTACTAATTTAACGACAACTTGAAAGCTTTAAATCTGATACCGGCTTCAGCGTCATTAGCCAACCGTGTTATTTTGCTACAGCGTTTAATGGTACAAAACACAAGGGAGATAACAATCCTTATTTTGGAAGGAATTAACAGGTAAGCAATCCAACAGCTCTTGGTTCCTCAAAGTCGAACAAGCCCAACGTATTCCCCAGACCACAACCTTCATTTGCTGGACACACAGAAGCAGACCAGAGCGGGTGGATTAAACCCTGAACACATCGACTGGAAAATGCAGGGTGCAGAGCAATAATCAGGTGTCTATCAAGTTTTCAAAATCAAACTAACAGCATATGTTAAAGATGTTGCAGATATCAAAATTACAACTGTGGTAATAGATTTGCTGTTTAATTTTAGCAGCAACAGGGATAAATCTTGCTTTTCTATTTTAAAGTATAAAAGCAATTTGATTAATTTATGCTACTTTAAATGTTTTCATAATTACAGGGATACTACAGGGCTGGGGTATTTTTTTCCCCTTAAAGATTAACTGTGAGAATCTCAAACCAAACCATCCTTGGTCTGAATTATGTAAAAATGTGTTGACATTGTTGTTCTCCCTGTTTCATTTTGTTCCCAGATCAAATGCAACATATTCAATGTGAGTCTTCCTTTGTGTTGATACTGCATTCATTTGATGCTTGACTTCCAGTTTAATTATCTTTAATAAGACTTACTCCTAAAAAGAACAAAAGGACTTGTTAATTAAAATTACCAACACAAAACCATGCAGTAAACATCTTAATTATTTTTAATTGAGGTGCAGTCCTAATCGAATACATTAAAAGCTTAAACTAATATCTCTCCAAACAAATTATATAGAGCTTTTAATCTTTTAAGAACGGAAACAGGTTTTTGAATGACATTTAAATATCTAAATGAAGTGGCCGCATAATTATGAGAGCTTAAAGTGTGTTTTTATATTCAGAAAAGATCAATAAAAACAGTAAGCTTTAATATTTTATGATTTTTAAACCTTAGTTACCTCTACTCATCTGTCTGTATCTGTGGTCCCTTTTTCAAAACGTGGCATTTTTCCTACATCCATTGGAAGCGGCTCTTGTTTCAAGGTTATTTCTGTCAGGGCTGCTTTGTTTGTGTGTGTGTGTGTGTGTGTGTATGTTATTTCCTGTCAAAAAAAGGAAAAATCAAATCATGATCAATAACTTAAATTTGCAATAAGAATCAAGTATTGGTCTTTGCTTTATGTTTTCACACATTCATATGAAGAAAAAGAGGGTTCAACTTGGGACACAGTAAAAATCTACCAACGACAAAATGAATGAGCTTTGGGGTTTCTCCCTTTTCACTGTCATTGTGTTTAAATCTTTAATTTCATGTATCATTGAACAACCTGTCCAGACGAGCCAGCCTGGTAGAGACAACTTGGTCTGTGTGTGTTCATTGTTGGTTGGACGAGTATTTCCTCCCAAATGATGTTACGGTTTTGCTGGAATCACAGGAGAAAGATGTTTTTCTACACTGAAATAACTTCAAACCTCTTGGTAATGGAAGATTCAAGAAAAATGATCAGTCAGGGAAGATGCGGCTATCCGTGCGTGTCTGCTTTCCTATTTTTTAAAAGCAGCAGTTGCATCTAAGGGTGAGAAATTGGTGACAGGCATATGTGTGTGTGTGTGCGCGTGCGCTGAAATGTGCATGTTAAGTTTGCATATACCTACTTAAAGGAAGCTCAATTACACACACACCAACTCACCCATACAGACTCACATCTACAGAGCTTAAGAGCAGAGGATGGTAGGAAGGTGTAATGATGTGTGACAAGACTATGTTGGAATCGATTTGCTTTGGCAGAGGAAGAGTGTGTGTGTGTTTGGGGGTGCTAGAAGAACCACACCATTTTCTTTTACAACCCAAGAGCTTTGTGCTGCAATCCTGCTGTCAATACTCTTAAAGAGAGGTTGTAACTGAGAATAGTGAATCCTCAAAGAAACAGGGATGAAAAATACACTATTGACAAACTAATCCAGTGAAATCAAAAGACCGAAAAGTGATGCACAATAAACTAATTCATGGGGTTTACATAAAAATGATTTACATAATCTCTAACTTAGATATTTTTAACTGCAAACAGAGTTGCACAATAAAATAGTAGTACTGAAAAAAAATCTTCAAATTCTCTTGTTTTTAATGGGTGGATCACATGCTGTTAAAGTCTCGTGATGTCATTTCTAAGAGAAATTATGTTCACTGCTTTTCTGTGCATCAGTACCAATTCATTAGTTACTTTTTGTATTTTACGTAGAAATAGTTCACCCTACTGCTTTACTTAGTTTTTTTTTTTTATCCAATACAATTTTTTTTATTTTGGCTAAATGGTCTCAGACTGAGAGTACTTCATATCTAAAGTATAATATAGTATTTTCCTGTTGACAAAATTGAGGAAACAGATCAAAGTCAGTTTAAAAATCTTCATAAAAGGTTAACCTTTTACAGTGTAAAATTGGGATTTTATTGTGAATAAAAAAGACATTTACATTTTTTCCTTTTCGCCTACTTGTAGGTATGTATCCATGTTCGTCTTCACCTATCTCAATCAAGTAATAAAATTATGAAAACCATTTATGTGGTTTTGTACACAGGAGGTTAATTTAAATAATTTAAGAAACATGAGTATCCTCAACATTGGGTGTACACATCTCTTTTTTTTTTTTTACCATGACTGTTCCTATTGAACAGAGCAGCCCATAATTATTGAAAATAATTTCCATTTATTAAGAAGTTTGTTTTAGGGATCATATTAGGCACTTCTTAAAAATAAAATGCAAATAAAAGAAATTCAAACTTTTTTTGTAGATTCTATCAAAATTGGTATGTCAGAAATAATCATAATGCAGAAATAAATTCTTAATTGCCGTTACAGCACTCAAACTAATTGCTGGCCAGCTTTCTGCATGTTTCCACTGGTGATCTCATGATTAAATCTCGTTGAGCCTCCGTGGTCTTTAGCTCCCTCCACAGGTTTTCTATCAGTCGGTGTACTTGGTCAGAGTTAATATTACCTCCAGTCAGATGAAATGGCAAAACATGTCATAATTTGTAACTTAATTGTATATATCCCAGAGTTGTACAATTTTTATCTTTGAGCTAATAAAAAAATTGGAGCAGTAATTCACTAACTGGCTCCCAACTACCTTTTTTGTCCAATTATAAGTTTTATGCAAGTGTGTTTCTGTCATACCGCTGAAGGAAGTATTTGTGATCGTTCCAGTTTGCTGCCAAAGGTGGGTGACGGCTGAAACGTTCCAGCGTAGCAGTGTGTCAGTGAGCAGGAGACAGCAGCAGATTAGATTTAGCTTTGGGAAAATTGAATAGCTGTCGGGTTTCGTTCAGCATGGCTGGCAACGAGTTGAGCGAAGAGGGCGTGTAAGGGTGTGTGCTGATGGCTGCTCTCTAACCTCCCCTCATCCTCTTACCTCCTCTCCAGTTTCCCTCCCCCTCTTTCCTGCCTGTTGTTTACTTATTGAGGAAAGTGTGATTGAGCTCAATTTCATCCTTTCCTTGCTTGTGGAACGAGAGAATCAGGAAAGATGTGTTGATGTGTGAGTCGCATCTGAAAGAATGAGGAGAGATAAAAGTGAAACGGTCTTGTTACAGAGTTAATTACAGTGTTAGTAGACATGAGAGCAGCAGGTTGCTCTTCTTTCATGTGCTAGCTGGCCAGTTTTGGCCAACACAGGCACCCACTCATAGTGTAATTAGTGCTTTGTTGCTGAGGAAAGCCGGAATAAAGAGTCTGTGAATCAGACACACTGCCTTTACTACACAGAGCTCGGTGGCAGGCCCTATGCTCCCAGATTAAATAACTTCAGTCTCTAAAGAGCTGAAATGCTGACAGAGTTATGTGTGGAATATGACAGTCAATAAATTTTGATAACTTCCTTAATTTGTCTCCTGCCTCGCTGAACTAAGTTGATTTAGCAAAATGAGTGTTGAACTTGTGTTTACAAGGAAGATTTTCATTTCACTTCCAAAAATTTCTACTAAGATGTTTCTAGAATCGGAACGACGCTTACACATATCCAAACACTTCTTTTACTCTGCTAAGATGATAAATATAAGCGCTGAAGTTAAATATCTGCTGTCATCGGTCTTTGGCTGCTCATTTCTGGATCTGCCTCTGCTGCTATTGGACTGTAGCTAGAGAATTTCACACACACTCACACATGCAGTGTCAGAAATTTCAATAATTATGACAAATCTTTCACATGGTATACTTCGGACTTTACAACAAACATTCTCCAGACGCTAAAAGGGGTGGGATGAAAGCCATTAAGCACATTAATGTGTGCAGCATTGTATGAAGGACTGTCTGTGACTTGCTGCTGTCCACATCAATCATCCAGCCACTTGTCTGAATCCAGCCTCTATGCTGTAGGCAAAGACTTTACTTATGAAGAGATGAATTATAAGCAGATAAATAACATCAGACCTCGTTACAGCAGCTCCATCAATCACAAATTTCACCTTGTGTGTCATAGATTCTGCATGTTGCTATATTGAAAAGTGGCCATACCGCTTGAAGTTTTTATTTTTACAACTTTAAAGTTTCAAACACAGACTTAAATGTAGTTTTAGAAGATGTTATGCAATAGATCAACACTAAGTGCATAATTGTCAAAAGAAAGGAAAATTCTATATGATTTAGAAATGTTTTACAACGGAGTAAGCTGAAATTGGGCTTCACATTTGTGTCTTTTTTACTTTGATACACTTAAAATCTAGTGCAGTCAGTTGACTGCAGTTGATTCTATGATCAAGTCTTTGTGGTTGTAATGTACTCTCACTGCTAATATAGCTGTTTTATGAAGGCCTGTGAGGTTTGTAACAAAACATTACTGAAAAGAAACAGTGTTAAAGTTGCAATTAATTCCATAGTTTAATTATAAAAATGTCTTGTGTTGTATTTATTCACTTATTATATGAATATAATATTAAATTAAACTAAAATAATAACAGCTGTTGAAATGTATGCAGAACTATATAAGCAAGTAAAGTTGTAAAGCTGAGACTCCAGTCCTGTCATTCAGGGTGAAGAGACGTTCAAAAGCACCGGATTGTTCAAAAAACGTCAGTCACAGGACTACCCTGCAATCCAAACCCCAGATTAATGGGAGATAATAATGAATACATCATGGTAGATTAATCTTTCTTTTAGCCTGAAGAAAGTCTGATGTAAATTATTTTATTCTCGGTTTTATTATTTTATTCTTCTAGACGCTGTTAGTTAGCATAGCTTACACCACTGCTCAGGCTCACCTGGAGTCTCATGTATAAAAGTGTTCAGCTTTCACACTAATAATTGCCGTAGGGACTAATTTTGAAAAGTGTGGCACACCAAAAAATTCACATATATAAAACTGTGCACACACACACACACACGCACACACGCCTGCACACTTTTCTTTTGTATAAGCCAATTTGAGTGAACTAAAGAGCAGCCGCTGATCCTCCAAGGACTGCATGTAAAGCAGTGTAAATATCTGTAAGTACGCCACCACATGTCCGAATAACCATGGCAACCGTCCCTACTTGTAGTTGTACAAGTAGTTCTAATAATAATACTTACATATTTTATTTAAAAGGCGACTTTCTGGATCCTCAAGGTAACTTCACAACAAATAAAAACAATACATTTTTCAGAAATCATTCCAAATTGAAAGAGTGCTGATTAATCCAGCATTCACTTGTTTGAACAGCAGAGCGTTCGTTCAGCCGGAATAAAATACAGCCTGAGAGTGCTTTGTGGTGAGTGGGGAATGTGGGAGCTTGTTCCAAATGGAGGAATCATGTGCTGAATCAGGCCAACTACATTTAGTAGGCACTTTTGTGCATAAGTTGTGCATTTACAGAATGGAGATTCTTTCAAGTCACAAAGGCGCATTCACAGAGCTGGCATATGGCTCTGCATGGAGCTTCAGGATGATCATTCTGGGCAATGAGAAGGCTAATAAACCATCATCGACATGTCGCAGCAGATCAATATGATCTCTGAATACAAGTTCCCTCTGAATCCTTCCATTGGGAATGTCTTTCAGCAGTGCCAAAGCTGACATTGTTCCACTTTTACACACACGCTGGCGAAGCTACTGAGATACAGCTTTTACACATGAAAAATCATCTATCCTGGCATATTTTGTAGTTAATTTGCTGATCTGACCTTGTTTTCTTTTTCAATGAGAATATATGTGCTCTACAGATGACATGCATTTTATATGCAATTATTATAACAAATGTACATTTGAGTGAGGTTTTACTATCATTTTATTTATATTTTTCTGCACACTTGCGCGTGTGTTACCTGAATGTCACCATTTTCTCTGAAATTTGTGATTTTTACTTTTCTTTTAGCAACTAGAAACTTGTTCCTAGCTTTGCTGTGGCCCGTTTTAATTAAATGTTCTATTATGCTGTTCTGTCTTTTATTCAAATAGTTACTCACTGGAACTGACAAAAAGTTGCATGACACAGATAAAGTTACCTTTTATCTCTCCATCTGCCCTGTTACCTCACACAAACACACGCACACATGCACACCCCTGCACACGCACGCACACTTCTCACAGACTGCAATTTTGCTGCCAACACTAGCTCAGCAGGACAGCGGTGGCCCCACCTTTTGACCTTCACCAGCATTTGGCTCATTGTCTCAGAAACACGAACCTGAATACAGCATGATGTGGCTAAAAAGCTGTATGCAGTTTTTGATCAAGAAATGCTCCCTGAAAACATTTAAACTTTCTTTCTTTTTTTGACCGCTAAACAAATTTTCTTATTGCCTAGCACCCTGCTTTGGCCAGTGTACTGATGAGCCTGAAGTATCGCTGAGCAGTGAGAAACAGACAAACGATCACTTACATACAGAGGAGCCATATTGGTCGATGTTGAGCATTATTGATGAAATGGTATCACTTTACATGTGCTGCAACAGTATCACATAAACCTCCATAGTAACATTTCATTCAGTAGCATTGTTATCACTGATGTTAGGCCGTGTGACTTGCACATTGGGAGAACTGGCTTCACCCTGAAAAATCACTGATTTCTTGAAAAAGTTGGTAGAGACCAGGGTAAATTTAGTCCACATTATACTTGATGTTTTGCTTCTGTGACCCAAACATGAATAGAGATGTAGGAAAAGGTGACAAGTAAACATTTAGGAAAAAATGTTTATTGTGAATTTGAGTAAGAACCAGTGGTCTGTGGAGCAGCCAGAGAATCGTCTGGATGAGAACAGAGTTAAACAGGCTCAGGAGGGTTACTTAAAGATTTACTAATTTTTGTAGCAGGAAGGTTACTGACACAGAATGCTGAGGATAAGAGTGGCTAAATGAGGCAGATGAGAGGTATATGGTGGCAAGTAGTAGATCTGCTTTTTCTTCCAGGTTAGTTGATCTCAAGAAGATGCAATCTTTATGCTCCCTTCCAAATTGTAGCTTTTTAAATTAGATTAGGTTAGGTGGTATATTATTAATCCAGAAGATAAGTGCTTTTCTTGTGGAAACAGCTGTTCAATCAAAATCCTTATACGTTCTTATACATTTTTACTGTATAATCCAGATAATTTTTTATATGTTAATTTACAGTGACTAGCAATAAGTTTAAACCTCTGCTTGAGGCCCGAATTAGTTGGAGAACAGTTCTGAAATTTTCAAGTAAAAGTAAGTTTTGGCAACTCTCTTAAATTCCCTTAGTAAATTTTGCCTTGTGTTTTATGTAGAGCCACCATAATGTTTTAAAAAACAGAACTTCTTAAACCCGTTTTTTCCTTTGGGAGGGAAAAAAATCAGCATTTGGTTCATGTATTCTAATGATTTCTGAATATACATCTCTGATATAAATAGCTACAGTTAAAGACCTTTAGGAGTTTCTCTAAGTGCGTTTGACCATAGGTGGTGGGTTCATGGCATGTGAGGACAGTGAAATATTGCTGCCATTAGAAGGAGCTCAGATTTGGCAACCCCCTTTTGAGGAGCAATGGGGCATACCTAACTGAAGCAGTGCACCACGTGACAAAATCTTCAACACAGCTACCAGCTATGCGGTGCGGGCTTGTGTTTGTTTGTGTTAAAGTACAGCTGTTGTTCCACTGTTCCTCTCAAGAAGCCCTCGGGCAACCTTTTAACGCCACAGCAGCAGAGACGCACAGACACACACTCATGAGGACTTTTGATGAGGACAGAAATGAGCGGGTTGTGAAAGTGGCTTTGATTATGTTAGACGGAAAAGGAAACATCTTTTTCATAAAACATACATGTTTACTGGAAGACTGAAGAAAGTGTATGTTATTAATTTTGTCTTACTTATTATATAGGATTGCTGCAAATTATTTTGAAGGCATTTAACACCCTATGCAGTGTTTCCCAACCTTGGTCCTCAAGGCACACTGCCCTGTGTGTTTTAGGCATTTCCCTGCTTCAACACACACCATTCAGATGATTGGAGCTCAGCAAAAGCCTGTTAATCAGCCATCGATTGAAATCATGTGTGCTGAAGCAGGTTTTCGTTTTAGACTATTTATGTATGAAAGCTGTTAAAAAACAGAGATTAAGCACTGTCTCATGGATCATGAATTTATAATAGAAACCAGATTTGAATTGTAAGAAAATCAAAATTGAAATGTAGTAATAATACAGGATGAACTGCCGTTGTGATAACAAAGTTACATGTATAAACATGTACTTATCAGATGGATATTGGGTGCACAACCCAGGATTAGGTTTTAATAAAATTGTCTAATGTTCATTGGCTTGTCTGGATTTCACTTTACAGATGTCACATTTGATAATGTCACTGCTACCACCATGCCTACTACAGGAAATCAGTATCAATGATGATAATGGGAGAGCTTTGAAATCATTATTTAGCAAGTTGTACCTGTCTAGATATAACAGATTAATAATCAATAAAAGGACAGCAATTTTACAATTTGACACAAAGTGAGGCTTTTGTTTACTAACTAGGGTATTTTATTCATTGTATTTTTTGTGGATTTTTGTATTGTTTTACATTAGATTTGCTTTTATGAAATGAAAACAATTTGTTTGTAAGACATGAATAACGTCCATAGTGGCAGCTGTAACATATCACCACCTATTTTTTGGTCCAGAATTTCTCACCGTTTTAACTTTGAGCTTTGAAAGCTTTCCGACCCGGCTCCTTCCAACAGTCTGCTTCCCATCAGCTCCCTTGCCTCACATTGATTGCGTGGTCTGGCGCAGTGCATGTGCCGTGTGTTCTCATTGTCATTCCAGCTCATCAAAACAGCATTAATTAAATTTCTTGACTTAACGATTATTTCTTTGTCACCGCTGATAGATTGTGTTTTGGTGCATAAGGCATTGATGAGGTGTGGTCAGTCAGGCAAAAATAATCTATGATTTTTTTTTTTTTTTTTTTAAATGATGACTTGTTCTTATGCTTGATTAGCTTTGTTTACCTTTAGCATTGTGTGTTTTACATCATGTGAGGAGGAGCTACTCTTCACTTTGAGACACCTGACTCAGACTAACTTGCTTTTGAGGCAAAGAGGACAAGCATGAAATTAATAGTTCCACTTCATCTCCGGCCAGCGTTCTCTTTAAAAGAAACAGTTTGTTGGCTTGGGGGTCTTTGCCGTTTCTCAGAGATTCTGTGACGTGATAGCGATTATCTGCTGTGGAATTTGGTTGACACCGAACCACATGTACAAATTGAGAGTTTATAGTACGTAATGCAGGATCAGTCAGACCTCAGTAGGTTTCAGATGCTGTGTATTCCCTCCAGATTTCTGCACGAAGACAGAGACAGTACTGACCAGTGACTGCCTTTGCGGCATGAAACAGAATTAACTTCAAGCACCTGACACCCCGAGGTTTTGCCTCTATTCTTTTCCTCCTCTTACCTCAGCTCCAGTTGTCTATCTGCCCCCTGCTGTCTCCTCCTCCATGAGTCGTGTTCGCTTTAATTACAAACATTGCTTTGGGGAATCTGTGCCCCTTCATATTAAATCTAGAAGCTGCAAGACGTTGCTTTTCCTCAACATGCTTAAAAAAACCCATTTTGAAGCGGAGAGTTTGAACTAAAGGAGAAATGCAACTGAGACAAGATGGTGCTTTTTATCCAGAAGAAAATTCTTTCTTGTTGTCAGTTTCTTTCCTAGGATTTAGTTTAACAATTTAGCAGGCACCATTGCTTTTTTTGTGTGATCAAATTTGTACTGGAAAATTACAAACTTGTACACATTTAGACTACAGATGCTTATTCTGTTCTCTTTGCTTAATTAGTGCTATTTTGCATCTTTTTTCTGACTGTATTTGCATGGACATATTAAGTTATAGCCCATAAAAATTTTAACTATTTAAACTCTAAATTTTTATAGTGTGTGAAACATCTAACTTTTCTGTTTCTAAGCTATTTGCAGTGATATGTTGCTGATCATTGATCAATGATTGGCTGATCATTCCCTTGAAAATAAACAATCAGAAAGCTCTTTCACATTCTGATGGATTTTCCACTTTTGTCGATCAAGTGCACCGAAACAGAGAATTGATTTTTACCTTCTGATGCATACAGTCAGATGTGTTAAGTAATTTAAGTGGTTTTATAGGAGTCCATGTCCTTGTCCTTTCTTTTTTTTGAGAGGTGCTTTCTCACTTGGATTTCACTGCGCTCTTGTTCATCAAACCACACTCCTCTCTTTAGAGTCTAAGAATTAAACAAATGAGAACAAAACAAACATGGTTCCTTTTTATGAATGAAACACAAATATCCCAGTCTGAGAGGGACAGGCCATTACTCTATACACTTATCATTCATAAAACAGCTTCTTGCAGCAAATTTCTATATCCATCCTTCCTTTGTTATGTTAATGCTCCTCTTTGTTAAATAATAAGGAAGGCAGCAAGTGTCCATGTAATAAGATGGCAATAATCCTGTTTCTATTTAAGCCTTTTGCCATTATCATTGTGTTAGAATTTTATGAGTTTTAATTAGAAGTTGTGATTATTTATGTGCTTAAAATACTTCTGTAATTTTTGAGTGAGGAGATCCTTAAGACCTTGTGCCAGTACAGAGATTCTTGGAAGTACTATTTTCGCAAGTGGATACATGTGTGAGAGAAAAGAAAATTGTCTCATGTGTCAAACATGTTTGACAGAAATATGCGAGTGCATTTATTTTCTTAATTTGGAATGTATTTATCAACATCATTGAAAATAGAAAAGCCGTTAACAGCTTTAAAAACAAATAAAAGTCAATGTAGTGAGGACAAGACATGCAATCCTGTCCCATCTAGGAGTTAGATAATATGTGAGCTTCTGCATTCTGCACAAGTTGGAGGCGGCTCAGTGATAACCATGGTACACCGACACAAAGAGCATTGCAGTAATCAATCCTGGAATTAATAAAGCATGAAGAGAAGTTGGACCTTCATGTCTGTTAATAGTTTCTACCCCAGAGGTGCATGAAATTGTAGATCATGTGATTGTTAAGCTGCTGGGGTATTTCTCTCTTTCTCTAAACATGGAAGTTACATATTACAGATTCCCACTCAACTTTTCTGGTCAATTGAACTGATCGCCTTGTTTTGCTATTTCAGTTCAATGTGAATGTTTCCTATCCCTCTTTGCTCATAAAAGGTGGTTGGATGTTGTTAGATATATGTCAGCAGGCTTTTCTTTGATGATGATTTGAAGTGAAGAGGGTAGCTTCCGGCTAATTGGGCCTGGTCTGCTCCAGTCAGCCTGACTGAACATAGCGCTGCAGACAGCGTGTGGTCAGTAGGATCCTGTTAGCGTCTCATTGAACACACAAACATGATCACAAACACATGACTACTACAGGCTGACTGCAGAGAATCTATGCTCTCTTTAGGTCTGTATGTGATAACTGTCAGTTTGACCAAACTATGTTGATTTAATCACAAAAACACTTCTTTAAAATTGTAAATATTATTAGTTGCAATTGCATCTGTATTGTAAGTCCTTTTTAGAATTTGCAAAGAAAGTGGGAACAGGACGGAGAAAAAGAGAATAAAGTGTGAAGCAGGAGATCCTAAAAAGGAGAAAGCCCCTAGGAGACAGAAAATGGAAAATGGACAAAAAAAATTGGTGAAGAAAACTGTCAGACCAGTTCATGTTTGAACCGCTACTAAACTGTCAGCTTTAAAAGCCGTCTACAGTGAGCCAGGAAGCAGGATTGCTTTAAAACCTGGATTTCTCGTCCCCGTGTCAAACAGCAGCTCTCAGTCAGCCAGTGGGATTAACGTTCCAGTTTTTCTACTGTTATGGTCTCTGTGATTTGGCATCTGAGTCATCAGCCAGTCACTTTGATTGGCTACAGCTCAGATATATTTGAGGCAGCAATTAATTAGCTGTTCTGATGAAGGAAATAGTAAGACTGGTGAAAGAGTCTAAAACTTGAAACTGTTTAAGTTGTTCAGAGGAATTAAAATAGCATTCTGTTTTGTTGCAGGTTTCCTGTTTTCTTCTTTTTTTTTTTTTTCTTTATATATGTGGATCCTCTGAAGATTTTAAGGTGTTTGAATGTGTATCTGAAAAGATTTGTCAGTAAAAACAGACTCTTGGCAACCTTTTAAAGTGGCACAAATTAGCCATGGATGAACACAGAGGAGTGTCTCACGTTGAAGGTCCTCGACGCTGCCTCCAAATCGGGTGGTACACAAGTCTACAGCATGTTTTTTCACTTTTAGTTAAGTATATCTGATGAATTGTGGAGATAAACAGTCAAAAAAATGCTAAAATCATATTTATTATTTATGGCATATTTTATTTATAAATTCTATTACGCACATTTCAATTGACTAAATTTCTGATCCTCGTATGGGTCAATTGAGAATCTCAATAAATATGAAAGATTTTCAGCCAGAGAAATCTAAGCGAGCCCTTTTGGGGGTGATGAGTCACATACTGTAACCATAATTTCTTACAGTACATCATAAAAAGATGATAGAAATTCATTTTAAACCACTGGTTGTCAAAGAATGCAAAAGTTTTCAAACTGCATACAAAATTACTTATGTGACATATGTGACTTATGTAGCACTCGCATACATTTGCATACAGGCAGAAGACTGGACATGTACCAAATTAAACTAAAAGTGAATTTAACCTTACTGAATTACAGTTAGGATTCAGTAATTTGGACTGTAATTAGATCAGAATCTAACTGTATTACTGAACTGGCTCGGATTTAATTGATTTGATATTTAACTGGATATAAATTGTAGCTGCCTTTAGGTAAGATGATGAAGCCCAAAATGATTCATAGTAGATTAGAATTAGAATAAAAGTAATTTTAATTTAACCACATGATAGTCAAAACTCCAAAAAGCTGGATTTTGATCATGTGTTTGCATGGTTTCTGATTTTTTTAAAACAATTACATGAAATGGAAACATTTATCCTAACTGTAAGTAATTTAACATTTTGAGTAGAGTGGCTCAGACAGAGTCCTGACTTGAAACTGTTTGAGAATTTGCATTTGGACCCAAAGATCCAAATGCAGATACTTCAGATAATTAAATTATGGAAATATGAGTGGGAGCAAGCCAAAAAAGCCCTATTACACCCTAATATACTAAGGGTTTGACAAATTTAATGCCAGTAAAGATGTTTCCTTCGATTGCTGTGAAGTTTATATACAATATTGAACATACAGTTTTACTTTATTAAACTATAAATAAAAACAGGAAACACTTTATTTCAGATCCAGAACTTCCTTTGCAATGTTAACATTTATTGTGCAATAATGCTATGGCTAGATATCAATAAACGGAATCAAACTGAGTTGAAGTTTTCATTATCGTTCTGAGTTTTTTTGCTTGAATGCAATCATCAAAATTTGAGTTTCATCCTTTCCTTTTGTGATTCATTGTAAAGTTTCTGTGTTTTAGTAAAACAGTTTACTTTTCTCAGCTCACTTAAGATTTTAAGTCGCAGGATGTTTTATCTTGGTCTCTTTGTTTTATCATATATTACATTCAGCTACAATAATGGAATTTGTCCTTATCAAAAGCTTTTGTGTAAGCAAACACTACTCAATATTATGGATTTTTTCATTACTCAAACAATTGTTTAAGCTGCCTAAATGTGTGATGCTGCTCCCTTATTTTCTTTCTCCTGTTATCTCCATCTTCCACACTTTACTCTCTATATGTACATGAGTTGCTAAAAACATATGAAACGTAGAGTTTATGGCATTTACATTAGTATATATGTTTTATATGTTACATATTATTTAATATAGTGGTAGAATTTTTGCTAAAGCACACAAGAATGAAACCCATCCTCCTGTAGCTTTGAACATATCAAAACATATTTTGTTCTCATTTTCTTTACAGCCTCATGTATGTCTGCGATAGGCTTGGTTGTTGAATTAGCGGGACTTTATGTCGGTGTCTCCGGTTAAGGCCCCCGTTGAGCTGAGCACCCCAGTGAAGGTTTACAGTTGAATAATGTGATTATGTGTTCTGCAGATACTTGGGGCAGTGGTGTGTCATCAGTGCTCATTGTGCTGTAAAACTTGAAGCTGGCAGATAATTCCTGGTTTAGCTGATTGGTTTCATTTATATGTAGATTAGTTTGAAAAAAATATACTTCTCTAGTTATTTTCCACTTCAGAATTACTGATATTGTAATTTTAACACTCTAGTACTTATCACATTGTATGTAAACAGTGTCGTAATTTTGTTTCTGCCACTCTTGACTACATGTGTTATATGTGGGTGTTCTGGCTATTGAAAAGTTGTGAGTTCAATTTCAGCTTTGACACCAACACATGTTGAAGAGACTTTGAGCAAGATCCTAAACTGTATGTTTTCTATATATTTGTGTTTCAGTGTATGGACATGATTCTGTCAGTGCAAATGAATGAAGATGACTTGTAGAAAAGCCCTCAATTATTTCAGTTTACTTGGTTACTACAGAAGCCAAGAAGAGCCTTTCAAGCTATAAATATGTCTGTAATTTTCTTGAGATAACAAGAAAATAATCTTGTTAGCACAAGGAAATGAAAGTCATTGTCTTATGAAAGTGGGCTAAGTTTCTCATTATCTTTATCGGATTTGCTGGGTTGTCCAAGTAGCCGACTGCGAAGCCTACAGCTGAATCCTAAATGCTGTTGTTAAAAATTTTTATTTTGATTTGGTTCTTTTGTTGACTCTGGGATGAAAAATTTCTATTTCTTGAAAACTTTTCCAGAAACTACATAGATATACAGCATCATGGGCTCTCTACCTCCACAGCCACAAATAGTTCTGTTGAGATGTAAACATGAATTAAAGGGTTAGTTTTAAAGAGAGGTTCTGTGAGGTGATTAACAAGATTTGGGAGGCAGTGTATTCCTGCAGTAAGTACTGTAACGCATATTTCATGATCAGTAGCATTCTTTATCTGCCAACAGTTTACAAAAAAATTCTAATTTCTGTTACTTAACAGTGGCAGTAATTGTGATCTAATAATCTAATCCTTTGTTTCTCTTTTCAGAAATACAAGGAGTTTGAGCGGGCGGTGAGGGTGGAGGAGATTGATGGGCTACGACTGGTGAAGAGGCTGGCTAAGAACATGGAAGAGATGTTTCACAAGAAAGCCCAGGCTATGAAGGTATACTGCATCTGCATGCTTTTCAGTCATTAACAGTTAGCAGAGCTTCTTCCCTGTCAAACATCTTTTTAAAATTACTTTACAACTGCTAGTATTTATCATTCTGTCCCTGTCCTGGATGTGTGGCTGAAAGGGTGGGTACACAGTAATATTTGCACCTGGTACTATTGAATTTGTATTATTTTACATTCCTTTCCAGATGTCTGCTTCCATTTTCCAGAGGACAAAAATAAAATAATGTTTTATAATGCAGCCATTTTCAAAGTTAGCTATCCTTAAACAATATACTCTTTTGTTGTCTTGCCATATCCTGCCTTAATTTTAATATTTTAATCAGTAGTTTGGTTTGGATTTTGAATCAATATTTTTGGTTGGACTAACTAACTGAACGCACACACATAAACAAAGCAAAAAAAAATAACTTATTTAAAATAAGTGTTATGATTCTTAGTGTTTCTGCTTTACGTTTTTGCAGGAGCTATAGGTTGTAAACAAGTCGTGTGTCCAGAAACCCCAAAAATCTGTAACGTGGCCACATACTATAGCTACTCTGAAAACTGAAGCTAATTTCAACCTCATGTCGTCCTGCAATTTGTGGTATCTACAGTCCGATATTGATATTTTTAATTCAGTATTTTGAATATGAAAAAAAAAAGCAGCGTTTTAAATTTTGGAATATGTGAGCTATTCTCCTTTGTTATGGTGTTCTTCTGTTATTTTTGGGGTTTTTTTGTTATGTTGTTGAGCACTATGTTTTGAAATTAACATTGGTTTCTTTTGATACTTCACATGAAGAAGTTAACTTTGAAAATAAGTTGATTTATTCCTCCTTGGCTTCTCTGAGGAATCTGTGTGTGTGTTTGCAAGTGTTGTAACAGGTGTCCACAGTGCTTTGGCTTTCAGGCTGCTTCAGGTGATAGATCCTATCAAGACAACATGATGCTGTTAGGAGAAATTGGATTTCTCTCTGACAGTCTGATCCAAGGATGGAAACTAAAAAAAAAAAAAAAAAAGCAAGACAGAGGGGCACAGATAGTAGTAAAGCATTCCAATGCTTTAGCTTGCTTTGTTGCTGCTTGTATTCACTTTTATAGTTATGTAGGAAAGTCTTAAGAGCTTTTACTATATGTTCCAGATATTTTCAAATGAATATATTGGCTAGTGCCAACATTATGGCATAATATTGGCCAAAATTATGCCTTTATCTTGGCACTAGCATAAGACTTTCTTTGTATTTTCAGTCTCAAAGGAAGTAGCTCCTGAGCTTCTCTTGTGGTGTTTTACATTTTAAATTATGAGATAAAACACTCAGTGACACAAGAATTGAAAAAGCCCCAAGCACTTTCAAATGGATTTTTTGGCAGTGTTTTGGGTTCCCGGTAGAAAAAACAAACAATTCCATATGAAGGCATTGTGAGAAAATATATTTTGACACCTTATGGCAAGCACATGGTCCTGAAGTTGGTATCTCAGTCATTACTTCCTACTGGGGAGCTATAGGCATTTTTTTACTGGCAAGTCACGCACTAACCGGTTAATGTGGTTCGGTTCTACCCCTGGTAGTGAGCTTCTCCATTATACAGTCTGTTCCTCACTACTGAGCAGGACGTGAGCGAGTAGCGGCTGTGGTCAACTGTCCGCTGATGTTTGCAGAAACACTCAATGTTGTGGTTTTGATGGACTCAAATAAACCTAGATATTTCATTTTGTCCTACAGAAATTCATGACTGGCTCAAACATAACGATAAGACTTGGATAAGCTGAGTCTTTCACCATACACATACATATAATGTGTGCACATTACAGTGTAAAGTCCTACAAGAAACAAATAAGGTAAGATTTAACCCTTGTGTGGCAGGAGTTAATTTCATTCATATTTTTATTGTCAGTGTTTTTTTTTTGTTGTTGTTGTTTTTTTAATTGTAATGAATTATTAGCTATAAACTTGTAACAGGTTCTTCCAGAATTTTCCTCCTCTATTTTTTTTTCCATCTTGCTCTAAAATTCTGCTGCTTTTATTACCAATATTCAAATCAGTCAGGCCTGGCATGCACTCCTTTTAGCCTTCATTAAGTATCCCTCTCCTCTTTGTCTGTCTTTGCTCTCTCTACTCTGTCTTTCCCCATCTCTCTGCTGTTTTTTCTAAAGTATATGTGACGCTTCAGCGATTCAATTTCCGTGCAGTCACTCTCCCCTGCCTGTCATTGTGGCTCTATCTTTTCGTTGATCGTCCCCAACCCCTTTATCACCCACCACCACCTGTTACGAGAAGGCAGCTCCTGGTGCTGAGAGAGGGAGCACATGTCAATGAGTGTTGTATGTGGTCCTGTTTAAGTGAACCAAAGACAGAGTATTTGTGACTTTTATGTGTTAACATAATACTTTTTATTAGCTCAGTCCCATAATAATAATTTATAACAGTGAGCTAGCATTCGTGGCTGTGTATTATTAATATCAGGATACTCAAATCCCATACTTATCCACACCTCACAATCTTCAAGTGTTTTCCTGTCATGGAGGCAGGTGCTATTACTTGCAACATAAGTAGACATGTCCAAGCTTAGTCCTACTGAACCCAAGTAGCAACAAGTCAGTAAAACTGAAAAAATAGACATTGCATACAGAAATAGTAGTGAGATTTGTGGAATCCCCTGTCCCAAGTACGTCTCGTGTTTTTTGTCTGCAGATTTGATATGTCTTCAATATGCCAACTTAGAATCATTTGACAGAGGTATAGTTGATCTTTTCTGATCATATCCATGATTGCAGGTAAGGTGAGGTTCTCTGCTAGGGGGTTCAGTTTCTTAAACTCTGCAGTATCATGTGCCCTCACATGTACCTGTTCTTGCAAGGAAACAAGACTTTTGTGATCTCCTGGGTCGTCAGTTCTTCTTCTAAAGTAATCCACAGCTTTACTTTATAAGAATGGTATTTTGTTTCACATTTATCTGTTGTCACATCATAACCACCTCTCTAAATCTTAGGGGGTCTCTGTTTAACAATCCGACAAGCACTGATCGGTCTGAACAGTGCTTTTTGACAAAATTGGAAGATTTATATATGTCCTAGAAAGTATGCTGACAACAGTAGATCCTCTGCGCCCTGTAATATGTCAGGTGGGTTCTAGATTTCCAAATATCCTGTCACAGTTAATTAAATTGAAATATGAGGACTTTTGGAAACCACACAGTGACCTTGGACTCTTTTTGTTTGTTTTGTTTTCTGTGAGGTGTTCTCTTTCAGTTTCAGCTGATGAACGTCCAGAACCGAGATGTGATTGTTCTTTGACAGGACATAAATATTATTTATCTTTCAAAAACCAACATTTGGGCTTCTTCAGCAACATATATACGTCAAAAGGATAATGTGTTCATAATTGGATTAAGGAAGAATCTTAGCCCACTATTTTCGCTTTTTAATTAATTTACTTAATCATTTCCTGAATCAGTGGGGTGCTCTTTTGCTTCAACCAATCCTTCTTCCTTTTACTGTCAGTGCTGCTTAAAAACAATATTTTGTGCAAGCTGAAAGTGGTAAATGGTAAGAAGCGGTAAAGGCGTTGTTATCAAAGTTGAAAGGCGTGGAGCTATTGTAATGCCCTCTTTGAAGTCGAGCGAGGCTACGTTTCATGTGACAAACACACTTCAAAGGAGAGTGGATGCCATGCTGCTAGCGGTGCTTCTCCTGTAATGTCATTTGGTCTTTGCTCTGTACCTGCTGATATCATTTACCTGTGGCAGCTTCACTTCTGTAGTCATCAGCATGATTGTCACTGTGGAGAGTGGAACATTTCTTACTGGTGTACTTTTCTTCTTAAAGTACACCTGTAAAAAATTGCTTATAGGATTTAAAAGGAAATTTCTCTGTGTGAAAAGAATCATGTGAATTTTATATACCAAAGTGCACTTTGAATTTCTGTTTCAACATTAGAATCTGGGAGATTCTTTAAATTGGTATGTAGTTTCTAAAAAGTTTTTTCTTCCTATTTTCACAACTCAATTCTCATTTTAGAATTTTAGGCCTGAGTTTGCATCAGTAATAGTTTCAAAATACATGTTTTTTGCTTTCTAATTTCTGTATTTAGAGCTTACCATTGAGCAAATGACTTTGACTGGTATTTAAATAGGGTAAGGTTGCAAGTAAGTATGATTTGATATGTAGGAAAATACACCTCGATCTTTTTCCCCTCCTGCTGGTATTTTATTCATTTCAGCAGCCGTCCTCAGCCTCAGGTCTGTGTGTGTTCTTCATAAGGATGATGGTGTAAACTATTAACATCTGAAGTCAGACCAGCTATATTCTCCTCCTTCTTCTCCAGCTGTTTTTCCACCACTGAGAAATCAAAGGATAGAGAATGAAAGTTTATTTTTACAAAGATGAAATCATCAAGACAGGTGGGAGAGGTAAATGTAATAAAAGACAAGTCAAATATTCAGTCTAAGCCTAGAATAAAAATCAGGAAAGAGGAGATGTGATAAAAAGACAGAGGAGGGTGAAGGGTTGTGACAGAGCTGGGTGGAGAACTTCATATTTTCTTCAGTCAGCAAAACTACTGAGAACTGTCAACTATTGATTATTTGGACTTTACGTTTCCCCTTCAACTCTTTGTCTCTGACTCTTTACTATGCTCAGCCCACTTGGCTGGGATCCAATCTAAATCTGTTAAACTGAGGAAGTAAAGTGTCAGAGAGCACTATCCCATTTTGTTGATGCTGCACCATTCCTTGGCTCCTATGAGGATATTAATTGCTGTCCCTAGTACTATTGATGGGCTGAGCGAAGCCAATCCCACCCGTCTCGAACCCTTGGCAGAACCAGGACCCAAAGGACCTGCCCTTCTACCGTAGTAGGCCAAACCTTACTTTGCATTTGTGATTACAACCAAGGTACAGCTGGTGTTGTTTGTAAGTTGTATAATTAAGTAGACGAATTTTAACACAACTTATTGAGGATTAATTCACTTTGATGCCAATTTGTAACCCTAGTTCATGTAGTTAACGGTGTTCACCATGTTTCTCGTGAATGTTTATTATTGCCATAATCTAGATAGATTGGAAATCGACATGTTTAAATCTGACATAAAATGCAATTCAATTATTCATATAATTCAATTTATGTCAGTTTACTTGTGTAGACCTTTTTTCACTGCACTTTAGAAACAGGTAAAATTACCATATCTTCCTGCCGCATGAAAATGTCAAGGCATATTTAGACACAGGACAATCAGTTTCATACTATACAATAGCACAAAGTTGGCTAATAATAAATTTTTGATTGGTGAAAAAATATCTTTAAGATATTTTTCCATCAAGACTTTTTTGCAACTTCTCATCTGGAGTGTAAGTAATAAACGGCGATGACAATGAGAGCATAGATGTTGAATCTTTAGAGAACTTTATTTGCAACCACTTAATAGAAAAAAGAGATATTTCACCTTGACATGTCTCCTAAACCATGGTGTCAAAAATTAGCTCAACATGAAATGCTTGGTAATCTAACATAATACAACCTAAACATAAAAATAGCATTTGGGTAAACAAAACAAATAGCATTTACAGATTTTTAGAAAAATAATGTTCATGTTTGCCCCAAAACCCATCACTGGTAGTTTCTTAAATTGTTATTCTCTAATAATAATAATTTAAGAAATTTTACACTGTGATATTGCACTGACCCCTCACCAAACCCAAACTATCAAAGACACATTTCCTAGAGTAGATTGAGTGGATTTTTAAAAATTACGTTAAGTCCCAAGTTGTCAAAGCTGGTCTGAAACATCCCTAAAGAGGTAACAAGTTACTGCATAGGCAGTTCTTAAAGTCTTGTGAAAGACAACTGCATGAGTTAGGAGCAAAGGAAAATTTATCTTTAAAAGACAAAATGGACTTCTAAATGTTTTGGTTTCCTCTAACTGCTTGGAGTTTCCCAGCAAACCTAAAAGAGAGGAAGTTAAACTTCATTCAAAATACAAATGTTTGCTAAATCAGCAGCTTACAGAACCTCTGGGTATGCTTTTATACAGGTATGTTTAAAATTTGACCTGCTGGGCCGCCTGTTCTGGGTAACCCTGGTAGAACATTGAGATTCAGGTCACTGCCCTCAGAAATGTGTTGAGTCAAAGCTTAATGTGCTGCGCAAAAAAAAAAAGAAGGCAAGAGATGTCGGTACTGGTCAATAATGTATGTGAGCCAACCTACCTCTCCTTTTCTGACGGCCGCTTTTAGCATAGCTCAGCTGCACATGACAACCTCTGAAAACCTTGACGGATTTATAGCTGCATCTATAATGAATAGCATTTGCTAAGGTCATTGGCTTCAGCCCTCAGGAAACCCTCCACACGGAAGGTGAGGTGCACAAACAACAATCAGCCTATCAGACTGACAGCTAAATGAGGGGGATCATTGATGAACTTTTGAGAGAGTAAACAAGAGAATCCATTTATGGGCAAAGCATAATTACAAGATGTTGGGTAATGAAAAGAGGTAGATGAGTGCAAATGTCAGGGAAATGGAATGAGTGGTAAAAGGTGGAATTAAAGAAAAATAAAAAAAAATGTGAAAATAAACTGTTTATTCAAGGTGAAAGGCTTTGCTTTTGTTTAGCCTTATAAAGAGGGGGTAAAAAGGTGGCACTATTATGTTATGATTATGAGTTTAGCCTCTCAACACAAAGGTTTCAGGCTCAGGCCCCTCTAAGCCTAATTAGTAATTGTGCCACCCTTGCCAGCAATGGTCAGCAAGCGTTTATGATTACTGGTAATCAATCTATTGAATTTTTCCCCAGTTTTTTCACTAAATTGAAAGGTATTCAAGATGTAACCCCTTGTTTAAGGTAACACCACAGCATTTCGTCTCATCTGGTGTAAGTAAGTTAAGATTTCATTACATCAAGTTGTTCCCAAAGAAGCAAATCTGTGCCAGACAGTATTACTATCACAGTCATATTTAAGTGTTTGTATCTAAAAAGCACTTTTCTCTGGTTAATCTACAGAATAGTTTTCTATGAGTCGTGGAAATTATCAGTTTGTATTTTGGGAAACGTGACAGGGGTCTTTATGTTCCTTTTGGTTTGCAGTGGTGAAGTCCCAAAGTCAGAAAAGGAGTTTGTGAATTTTTTTTAGATTGTAACATGATGTGTTTTTTAGCCTACTTGTGGTGGTCGAAATGTTCTTTGTAAGTGATTTCTTCTAAAATAGGTCAGGCAGTCATTAAGCCAGGATGTAGCTTGAGAAATTCAGCAAACAACCCTCAATTAGTTTGGATTGATACTCCCCTAACAAATGAAATAATCATTTGAAAATCTCTTAGTGTTTACCTTTGTATTTATTTTTGTCTGAGGTTTAAACTGATACACTGAAGTTGAACAAAAACACAAATTCAAAACATTCTATGTTTAATTCATAGTAATAAGTTTACCTTGGCAAGTGTCTCTGATTCAAACTTAAAGCGTGATCTATTTGAACTAATAATTCTAAATGGTCATTGTTAGAGAAAAATATATTCTTAAGGTCCAAAACCTATTTCTGTAATTTTCAAACAATACCCAGAAGTAAAAGTTTGACTTGTCGGAATTGATCCCATTCTTTGTAGAATCAAAGCATGGTTTGATTCTACAAAGTGCAGACTGAGATCAGCAAAAAAATATCAGAACTTTTTAATCACTTTCAGATACTGCTTTGGGATTCCTCTAGACTATCAAATGCAATCACCAAAGCATTTGTGTCTTCAGCTTTTACCTAAACTCCTTCACTGTATGCATATGAAAGTGTGCATTTGTAATCAAACAGGTGTGCTTTTTCACTAGCCACCAGGCCCTACCTCTTTAACTGTATCAGCTTAATTATTGTTGTCATCTTGTAAGCCCAAGACTCAGCAGAACAACTAGAGACAAAAAGTAATTTCCTCTCTTTCTAATCTGCACCATACGCTGTGGCAGGACCACTTGTTGATAAAAAGCAGCTGCGCAGGTTCATTTGAATGCATGGAGGAAACACACACCTTGTGAATCAGTCAGAAAACACACACAGCAAACCCACATTTACTAAAATGAAAGCACACCTCCTAGACTGTTCATCCTGGTGAAATCTTGATATTTACAGGAGTTAAAAACAGACAAACGGTTGCTCTCACTGTTTTCATCCGGCAGCTCTTTTGCAACAGCTTCCTGAATGCCTATCACATTTATTGGTTCCTTTATGCTTTCTTGTCACATTTCTGAGTCAAAAGCATAAACTATGTATATATGTCAAACCAGCACTAATTATGACACTAAAACTTACATTTATAAGTAAAGGATAATAATACATTTATTATCCTTTGGCTTGAAGTGTATAGAGATTAATATTTTGAGGTAAGTATTAAGAACATATTTCACAGCAGTTGCTTGATGTTAATAAACATGTTGTTACATGTCCAGAAATATGCTGAATACTCTTAAAAAATGTATATACTTACATTGTCTCTGAGTAATATTTAAAAGTAGCTGCAAAAATGTAAATAGTAGTCTGCTTAGTATGTTGGCTTATAAACAACATATAAGCCAACATATGTCACATATAACATGAGAAGTCATATGTGCATGACTTCTCTCAGATGCACATATCTAAGCAGATTTAACTTTATAGATATGTATTACATTGCATTTAAAAGAAAACATAATATTCTTTAAGGTGTTTTTAAGGAGTTCAGACTTTGATATAGGGTTGTTTTCAAACCATATTTAATCCACTGTGTGTATGTGCTTTTGTTTCTTATATATACTTTGCAGTGCACATGCAGCAATTGTTTTTTGTTATCTTTGTCTTTGCTACTTCTCAATGAAAATGCACAAATTTACCGACCTGAATGCAAACATGTTCTTATATTGTCAAACATTTTGAACTGGTTTTCAGAAACATTGCAAGATGTCCTATGCCTTTCTGCTCTGCCCATTTCTGTCAACCCATCACAGACCATGAACAAATGCAAACATGACTCTATATAGCTGAATAGAAGCAATCACAAAATATGCAACAATATGCAATGGCCAGGTGTGTTGCTATGGTGAAGAAAATAATTTACTAGAGCCTAGATTACAGTGTTTGCTTCCCAAAACAGCTTGCCTACACACATAACAGCATCACAACACACACCCATTGCTCAGCTAAAATAGGATGGCTGATTGCAGTAGTTTAGTGGTGAAAGCCATTTGAATGGAAATGTGAAATGGAAGTTCATTACTAAAACTCCAAGGCAGTGAAACCAGATGTGAACGAGAGAAGCTGGTCAGAGTGAAAAAGCACACTGAACAACACACCACATTTATATAAAAAGAAGTGTGTGCATCTGTGTGTTTGTAAGACATCGTTTAGAGTTGAGGCCTGAAAAGTATTAGTTTGATCCCTCACCTTGTGCATTAATTGATAATTTTTCAAAATAATTGATATTTCTTAGCCCGACATGAGAATTGTGCGTAAATGCACAACATAATGCATTTCTACTGAGTTGCTTTTAATAGTATTTTATGAATCAGATTTTAGCAAACACTGGCTTATAATGGCACTTTAAATTTTGCTTACATTTTTGATCATTTTCTTTGCAAGAAACGATTTGTCACGTGTTGCAAACTGAAAATGCTTCAGTATATGCAGTTTTTTTTTTTAAATAGGACTTTGGGTGATTTCTGTTGAAATATGTGGAGGTACGAAATAAAAGCAATAGAAGATAAAAAAAGAAGAGGCAATTGAGAATAAGAAAGTGTAGATCAACACAACCTTGCCTTAACTACCGTATTTTCTGGACTATAGAGCGCACATTACATCTACAAAGTTTTTTTTTTTTAAATCTGGAAACGTACATATAAGCTGTATTGCCGCCGCTCTCGGTTTTTCACAAAAGGGCTGCGTCCTTAATAAATCTGCTGGATTTGTTACCATGGAGTCGTTCACGCCGAGCTTACGTGCAGCGGCTCTATTTCCCTCCTGTACTATCAGATCGATAGCCTTCAACTTAAAGCTGCATCATTTGAACTTCTTCATGTAGTTTCCATGATGAGGGGATATGAGTTTGAAGAAATTTCTCCGTTGTGCCTGCTGCTAGCATGTGCTTGTTCTAAATGAAAATTAGAGCTTTCGTCTTTGATTTTCAATTTTGACTTCCAGTGATTCACATCCTGTTAAAGAGCCCCCTGGCGGTTGAAGAAAAATCCACAGAAAAGCCGCACCAGGGTGTAAGATGCATGGTTCAAAGCGTGGGGAAAAAAGTAGCTAAAAGTGGCTTATAGTCCGAAAAATACAGTAAAAAAGAACATGAAACAGACCATGACTGTCTGGCAATCTAACTTACAACTAAGCAATGAATTATGTTAACATTTAATGCCAACTTAGAAAATCAATGGACTTTATAAATGTGCAATATAATTTTTCTTCCTGCTAGTCATCAATAACTACTGATTCTCTTTAATCCAACTACCTATGGTGTTGCTACTTTTGGCTGTTAGCCAACAGTAACAGCCAAACTGAAATACAACTTTACATCTAAGTAGATTGGTAGATGGTGGAACACATTTGTAAATCAATCTCTCTTCTCAGTTTCTAGAACAAAACTGAAATAAAGGAAATTATGTCTCCAAAGACCTCTGATTTAACGATATCGTCAACAATGGTACAATTTATTGGGTCCATAAGAAAAAAAAAACAAAATTAGATTTTAACTTAATTTTTAAGAAAAATATGCTCTTTTTGTTTTAGCAAGTTAGCAAATTTTTGGCACAAGATCTTATTTCACCTCCAGTGCCTCCAGCAGTGAAAGTGCAGTAATTACATACAATGGAATATAATTAGGGTTAATTCAATTTCAGCCAAATTCAATAACCCAGAAATTAAACTATTATGTGTATATGTTCCCCATGAGGAAAGCATCAGTACTGGCCCATAAATCTATAAGATGTTAAAGACTCATAAATGGTGAACCTCTAAATATAGAAGAAAGTAAGGATAAATTATGTTTGTGTCGGCAATCTTATTACTGTGTGGAAATCATGACATGAAAGTGAAAACAAGTTTCTTTGGAAAGAGACATTTCCAGAAAGCATCATTTGTATATTACTTACATTTTTTAAATGTGAAACCTTTTGAATTTAGGTAATGCAATCAATGCATAAACTTTATTTAATAAAAATGTCCAAACAAAGAATAAAATGTATCCCAAACTAACGTTATGTTGTTCAGGTGTTTCACACCCGACCAGCACAAAACTGCAGCTTTGACTGAACACTGACCAGAGCTGTACAATTTCTTGCTCCTTCTTTATATCCCCGTTCTTCTGAGAGATGTTCAGCTCTAAAAGTCAATGCATGCGCTCCTGGTGCTGCTCAGGATTAAACTCATAATCACGCTCCTCCATACTGTGCAGCTCTCTGATGCCAGACGGTGTACACTGCTGTGCTTGAAATGTTGCTTGGAGTTTGCAGTGACGTAAATCAACAAATGCACTCTGCTGTCAATCAAATTCCTTGCGCGTGAATTCACAGCTTGATGTGACTTGTACTACCCCCAAAGTGGGTACAAAAACGGAAAAGAGCCAAGCAGAACTACTCATGATCTAATAGAGATGAATTTGACCGAGGCGGACTGGGGCAGAACTGGTTAAAGTTGCTACTGGTTAAAGTAGCGACTTTTGAAACCAGGTCTCAGAGTGGGACTTTACGGGAACTCCCCATGCAGAGGTGTGAAGTGCTCTGTGTGGGAACATGCACAGAACGCTGCAGGATTTGTCCTACGCATGGATGGGTATATAACAGTAAAGAAAATGACAGATTATGTTGTACTGTTTGTGCTATTTAGCCTTTTCAGTTTAGCATCTTCTAATACAGAATATTTGTGTGTTACATGAGCACATGGTTCATCGGGACAAAGCACATGTGTCTTTCGACATGTTAAAATCATAGACAACAGGGACACAGGGATGTCTAAATAAAAACATTCTCCTAAGTCAACATTCAAAAATACCAGCAGTTTCCAGACAGTGGTCTCATGTAAGCAGACCCTAATATTCCATAATCACATTTTTCAGGGTTTTTTCATAAAAGTCTTTTGTGGCAGATCTTCACAAAAAACAAACAAAATCAAAATGTTAGCTCTTGAGAGATTGTAAAAAGTTTAAAACTGACTCAAAGGCAGAAAGATACTGACCCGCATCACCCTAAGGACACAGCAGACGGTACCAGCAAGAGGGTGATGATGGAGTGACTTCATGTGTGGCTGTTTGCGAGTGTGCATGGCAATGGTTGTTTGAGAGAACTATGCAAGTGTAAAACAGCATGAGCCAATGATGTCTGGCTTCACTGGGACCAAGGAGTCCAGTGCAGTCATTGCCTATTCTGTTGAAGCATTAAGGAAAATTACTTCTTTTTATGAGACTGCCAAATGTTTGCCTGCTCTGTGTGTCTCTGTCCTTAAGAGTATCAATATTATTGTGGCGCTAACAGCTACTTACACAGATAATTTTTGTATAGAGCTTTTCTTGCCTATTACTTTTAAACTACAAAGCCAGTTCACATATCTGTTGAAGCTATAATGTTATCTTCTCTGTTCCTGCAGCGATTGGTGGAGGCAGCAGAGGAAGCCCATCTACAGCATAAAGAGAATCCAGACCTGCAGGTGAGTCAAAACATGTTTTTTTTTTTTATTTATTTTTTTTTTTATGTGAGTCGGTATTGCCTCAACGCAAGCTTAATTTCAATCAGCATGCTCATCCCTTATTCTTAGAGGATTAAAGCAAATCCTTGTTGACTATCAAAGTTAGAGCTTTTGTTATTAATTCTTTGTGAGGATAAAATAAGGCAGTAATTCTCTGTAAAAACAAGAAAGGTTGATAAGAAAAGGCATTTTGAAATGGGTTCTGCTGTTTATCTCGAGTACAGTGCATTATTTCCCGTTAACAATACGGCTCCCCTTCAAATTATTTACACTCATGTATTTCAGTGTGTCACCTTCAGCTCTAGTCTCACTGGAGCTGTCGGAAAACAAACTCAAATCTGAAAAGGAAACTTGGTTGCACTGATTCCTACACTGCAGTTTTTACATAAAAATAGGTGAAATAGGTTCAGAAACCCAAATGAAATATCAATTCAGATTTCAGTGCATAATCAGATAAAATTTTTGTAACCTTGGAGATGCCTTTTTTTTAAATGTATGTTAATTTGTTTTTTTGGGGACAAAATAGAAATAAAAACTATAAGACGTTAGTCCTAGACAGGCTTAGGCTGAGTTGTAGTGTTGAATGTACTTTTAATTGTTTGTGTTAACTCTGCACGTGATAAAGTAACTAAATAATTTAACTGTATATGTTTAACCACTGGAGGAATATGTAAGCCCTAAATCTGCTTATTTATTATTATTTTTTGTGACCATGAGTTCATTTTAGCTAAAATATAGATCAACACCATCTTTATCCTTTTAGTCTTAATTAACTAATTTAATTAACTTTTCTAGTTCATTTAATCATGAAATAAACTCCAGTATTCACATTTTAATTAAATGTAGATAATGATAAATATGATATTAAGCAGTGAAATTCCCAGGCACATACATGCATGCTCGAAAACATACACACACGCACACAATCACTGAACACATTCTAAACTATTTCAGAGAAGTTCCTCCTTCTGTTCTGCAGATTTGAGCAAATTCTTTATTCTAATCACATCTGCACACACACCCCCATACCAAGCTGCTGCCTTCATGGTTCTGCCTCAAATCCATTTTAACAGCTTTAATTTTGTGTGAGTATTGCTTTGAATTGTGTATGTCATGTGCGTTTGGCAGTGCTGTGGATGTGCACTTGGTCGTGTGTGTGCTTGATGTTTGTGCCCGAGCTTGCTGAACGTCAAGCACAGTTTAGAACAGAGTTTGTTAAAGTAGGAGGAGCAGCACAAACTTGAGGTCTTAAGAGGAGCTATGATACTAAGTCGACTGGAGAATTTGCAGCTAAACCACTTATAAACTGAGTGCTGGTATCTGTGCCTGCTTTGAGTAAGTGTTTACTTTGTCAGTTCTTCAGAGTATTACAGTGAATGCTATGTGGTTTTCTGCTAACACAGGCGATTAAAGGTGATTAGTTACTAAATTAACTACAGTCCAGCCCTGTCGATTTGACCAAATCTTCTTGGTCTTCTTTGGTGATCTTCTTGATTTTTACACATTCTCTGAATTTTCCAACTTCACTTAAAAAAATCCTTTAAAGTACAAATAAAGCTGATATGATTTTGCCACAACACCAGAAAGGCAACATTAGCTATTTTGGTAAAATTATTATTGGCATTAATTATGTTTGAAGGTTATATGAATATGACAATAAAGGACATCATTCATGACTTTTAGACTAGCTCACTTGGGCTGAAAATGACCTGGCTAACAAGCTCATCTTATTTTCAAACAACTTGAATATGAAACTACAGTACATAAGCACTCTCCTGATATTTAACCTTTTTTTCCATTTAAACTTCAAGACATTCCATCAATCTGAGTGCAGATTTTGCTCAGCTTATCCTTAGTGTGGAGTGTTACTGTGTTCACACACAGTGCCACTCACCAGTGTGATTTATTTTTTTATCCTAATCTCACTTGTACTGGAGCATTCTGAAAAGATTTTAGCTGTTTTTTAATTAAGCCTCACATTGTCTTAATAGATAGGGTCATTTAGATCCCACAAGCTTTTTACTTTGTGCGCTGTCAGGTGGGTTGGCACTGACCCTGTGTGCGATTTTACAAGATTTTTTTTGTGTGGTTTCAGAATTTGACTGTCTGATGGGACAACTCCCTCGCTTCCCTGTTGTCATTTTTCGTGCTCCTCCGTAGCGTTACAGTAAGACTGCGGGAGGATTAATTAATTATTCAGCAGGGTATAAATAATTTTTCATATCCCATTTTGTATTGAAATTAATACTGCTTTTAATTTTTTTTAATCTAGTATTTCAAGAGATGTGCTCATTTTCTAATACAAAAAATAATGGGTTGAAGGAAAAAAAAAAAAAAAATCTTACTCTACCAAAGGCATTAATAGTTTTGGATTAACTGTAGGTATAAGTGGAAATGTCTTTAGGCTGTACAAAATAATAACATAACTTTAGAATTGACTTTGTTTTTGTTTTTTTAATGCATATCATGTTCCTCAACATGTTCTGTTATGTAGTGATAAGTTATTTTACAGCTTTTAAGTATCTCTAAATAATTACAATAGTTTTTTATAGATGTTTTCCCAAACCTAAATATTTAGAAATTTTTATTTTAATTTTCACATATTTTCAAAAGATTAACACAATTTTTTTACATTGTTTAATTATACTCCCTACAATAAGGTAGAAAAAAGGAAAATATAAAGAGAAAGAGTAAAGAGCAACATTTATTTTTTTGGTTGTTGGGAGGTACCACTGCCTGGAGACGAGCATTTTCCGCACAATCACTTCAAAGTCCTATTACGTCTTACCACACAGTGATTACGTACCAAAAGGAGAAATAAAGTTTTAATTGCAAACTGATTTTTGATTTCTATCAAAGCACACAATTATTTTATTCTATAATATATGTGACAGCATTGGTATTTTTATTTAGTCTTAACAGTTCATCTTCAATTTTATAATATTTTTGTAAACATTTGTAATTTTTCTATTGCAGAAATAAGGGGAATATTGAGGATCTCTAGCAGTTTTTAGAGTGAAAGGAGTCAAACATCAACTGAAAGAAAAGCAGGTTTCACACTCAAACTAACCATAACTAGAAATGAGACTCAGAAACCATGAAGAAAACAGTGGATTACTGAAATAGATAAGTTCCTGACAATGAATGGTGAAGTCAACTGTTGTTTTTCCCTACTCATTCTTACAATAAATTCTCAAAAGTCACGCTT
Organism: Girardinus metallicus; assembly: GCA_903067095.1. NCBI lineage: Eukaryota > Metazoa > Chordata > Actinopteri > Cyprinodontiformes > Poeciliidae > Girardinus > Girardinus metallicus. The sequence continues at coordinate 24,360 of CAEGAE010087176.1, read as the reverse complement.
TTTATAGACCAACAATGCATATTTTATATTCAAATATGTATTATTGTTAAGACGTATGCATTGTGTTAGGTATGTTATAAGAGAGATTAGGATTAAACTATGTCTCTATTGACTTGTAAATTAGTAGTCACTTCCAAAATCTTGGTTTTACAAAACCAACATTCTTTTAGATAGTGGTTTGACAAAAAAAAAAAAAAATCATGTTTCACACAATTAATACATTAAATGTAGGCATAGATAACTTCATATTTATCTTTTATCACGGGGTTCTGGTGCAAATTTTAAGACTTGTATTTCTCTTATTTACAACCATTTAACAAAACCTATTATGCAGACATTTTTGCATAATGTTACAGATGTGTGTTAAAACAGTAACATATGCCACTTACATGTCATGTACGGGCTTGTGTTTTTCATTTAGTGCTTGATGGGCACAATCATTGTGTGGGATCACAACAGCGTTTTATGCCAGTAATTATTTGGCAGGGATGAAATGAGCCCAACATGGTGAGTGCCTCTTTGTTGCCGCTTTAATGGCACAGCCTGAGCCAATGCTACATAGAGTAGTGTAGTGTATTAGAATATTTACGTGAAGATTAGAAGAGCATATATTGCACCAGTACGGCAAGATTGTGTATGTAGGTCTCTGAGAATAGACAGAAAAAAGCAAAAATAGAGAGGGTTCAAAAAAAGAAAACTCTAACATGCAATCAGAGTCCTGAAGTCATTAGTAGATGGTTGTTGACATTGTACTTGGACACAGTAATAGCATTTTGATAAAAGATTTAGATTATGAGGTTTTGCAGCACAGTTAGTGGGTCAGGAAAAGACATAAAATAATATCATAGCACTCACAGACCTCAAATTTGTCATTAGACATACACTCTCGAGCTCACAAGAAGAATTAAATAATTTTTTATCATGGTTACTTCAGCAACAACATGGCAAAATATTTGTACATAAAAAGAAGTTTCTTCTCTACCAGTTATCTCAATTGTAAACTTTAAAAAAAGTCATGAAGTAAAGTATTGCTTGAATTATTGAGCTATGATGATATGGCTCCTCACATAGGGTTCCTTTTTACCAGAAGCACCAAAAGGGAGAAGAATCAGAGATTCAATTATTAGTTTCTTCAAAGTCATAAGTGTACATACCTTTCTCCAGTGTTTGGTAGCTTTATCACTCTGGTCAAAACTTTTGGGGTTCCTTCCACAAACCTCTCACAATAGTTTACTGAAATTCTTGCCCATTTCTTCTCACAGAACTGGTGCAAAATGGTCAGGTTTGTAGGCCTCACTGGCACACACTTTTTCAGATTTGCCTGCAGTTTCTTTAAATAATTTAAATACGGGCTTTGTGGTGGCCATGCCAAAACACTGACCTTGTAATCACTTTGGCTGTATGCTTCAAGGCAGGGTCCAGTTGAAAGAGATATTTGCACTGGAACTTTAATTTCCTGGCTGATATTACATGTTTGATTTCACCAGTTTGTCCTGCAGCAAAAATGTACAACAAAATGATGCTGCCTCTCCCATATGTCACAGTTAGGAGGATGGTATTCCCAGTTTACAAGCGTTCCCATTTTTCCGCCAAATGTAACAATGGTCATTGTTCCCAAGGATGAATTAGACTTGTGCAGCTTCACAGTTCTGTTCTTGATATCTTGACTGATTTTCTTTTTCTTTTCTTTTTTTACTTTCATGTCAAACAACAAAGCAATTTTTTCAAGGTGTGTATTTAACTTAAGATACACCTGTGAATATATGTTAATTTATGAAACGTTTCCTAAGACATGACATCATCACCTGGGCTTCCCCTCATTGTTAAAAGAAATGGTAATCATTTTATATGTAAACTTCTGATTTTAAAAATGTTAATAAAGAACTCTGACATATTTTTTCTCTCGTTATTGTGCGTCTAGGAAATAGAAACAATTTGTTATTCTAACAGACCTAAAAGTTTGGTGTTATTCAACTTAAGACAATGAGAAAAAAAGTTGTATTTTCCTTTTACTTCTGTTTATGTAGACTTCTTGTTTCAACTGTATATGTCTTGTCAAATATTGAGTACTTCCCTTTAGTATTATATATATATATCACAATCAAATACTTACCAAAGTGCAGAAACGCTCACATTACTGTCAGTAAGCCAGGGACATGTTTTTTCATTTACACAAAACTGGAGTGTTTCATCTGGATGCTCCACTATAATGTTAGCATGCTAATACATGCTACTTTGTGTATTTAGGCAAATTTAGTTTCAGTTGTTCTGTTGCTAATTGCTTTTTTTTTTCTATTGTCATTATGCTATGCACAAATGAAACAAATCTGCCCGCTGCATCAGTTGTTGATTTGCATGTAAAATGCATGAACGTCTTCATGAGACGTCTATCCGTACACCTGTGTTTGAGCGGGAGCGTGTGTGTGCGTGTGTGTAGGGGTGTTCTCGTCTCTGATGGTGGCAATCCTAATAGTGCGTTTTACTGCAGCACATGGTGAATAGACGGTAATTATCACCAGCTGAACTAAAAATACAGCTTCAACGCTGTAGGGTGAAACCTCCTCCATCACTATTCGGGGGTTTATTATAAAATGTTTGTGTGGTTTATAGCTACTGGATACATATTTGGCTGGCAGCGGTTTGATAGGAATTTCCTTATCTATCTTTTCCAGAGCTCTTCTGCTTCCATGTGAAATTGGCACGGTAATCTGCTGTGATTTTCCTCCCTCACTCATTTACCCTGTGCTGTAAATAGGAAAGCAAGAGAGCAGTCTCCCATGGCCTCTACAGCCAATGAAAGCCTTCCTAGGAGGTTGGAGACAAAATACCCAATTGCCATCTCTTATGCTCACTAAAAATGTAACCCTGATCTGAAGGGAACAATAAAAGAAATGCTTTGTCCTTTACTTTTTTATTTATGCATTGCCCTTGCTTTTCCTGTCTGGGATGTCACTGGAGAGGACAGAGAGATGGCCGCATGCTTGCTTGATTTGCCAATTTGCTGTCCCCACTGGTAACAAAAACGGTTTGACCTGTACGTCTGTGTATTCATTGTATTGCCTACCTCTGTGCCCTGCCACATATATTGCCAGTAATGTGAAGAAGGATTATTTTTAAGCCAGCCTTTCGAGTGGTAGTTTAGTCTCTCAAACATATAATGTGCAATTACACTTCACAGCTGTTATGTCTCCCCGGCTTGCCAACTTTACACTCAAACTGTTTCAATCTACCTTTGTCAACAGGTTTTCCAGATAGATGTGGAGAGCCACGCAGAATAACTAATTCTGACAACCTGAAACACCTTTTAAAGGATGAATCACTGATTTTTTTTTTTTTTTTTTAAGGATTAAAGAGAAAGCAAAATCCTAATAGGCAGCTCTTAGCTAATTAATTTATTTTGGTACAATATAATATATAATATAATATTAAAAAAATCATTTACATAAAGGAATCATAGGTTGCCCCTATTGCTAAAAGGTTTATGCACAGTAACTTGCTGATCTACCTGCTTTATTTAATAAACAGGTATAACTGGTAAAACTAAAAAACACAAAGCTAAAATCTAAAACGGCATTTAAATACACATTCAATAAATTAGACTATTGCTGAAAATTTTAATTTCAGTAACTCCATCACCACTATTAAATAACTTTTCCACTGTTTTGCATCCGTTTTTCTGCATTGATACTGTATTGTAAACAGTCTGTCTTGTTCAAAGTTCAATATGAACATTATGAATTTTTTTTTTTTAAAGTTATGACTCAGTTGCACATCCCTTGAATTCTTAGTCTAATATACCTATTTCTAATAATTGTACTGTTGTAGTTTTGTACAGTATGTCATTATTATTGTCCTTAATCTCTAATCATTTTTTGTAGGCTTTTTTAGAGGCACATACTTCCTGTAGCTGTTTGACATACTTCTGACTAGAAAAAAGCATGAGAAAAGAGCTATGAGGATTAACATTTTTTTGTGATTATTAATAACTGAATTGATTTTTTGTAATTGCACAGCAATTAGGGGTTGTTAATGAACTGTTGAGACAGAAAAGATAAAACCTGATTTACACTCAAAACTTTTGCCAGTTTTAGTGCTTCATTAATTTTGCAGCACATTATTTGACATTGTTAAATACTGAGCTATTAAAAATAGTGTTGTTAATTTACATTGCAATGTCTTAAAGTTGCTGTGTGTACAACAGGCATTGTCAGAGTTGGGAAGCTCATACTTTAAAATGCATGAAGTGAGATTTTAAGTATTGCATATCCACCATTACTTGGCCTCTCCTCCAAGTTATTTACACAGACAGCTGCCTCATTTAAGCAGTGATTATCTACACTCATGGCCCCTAGTTATTTTCCAGTCACATTTCCACACTTCTGGAGGATGACTTTCCCTTTCACCACCGTGGAAAAAGAGAGTTTGGATGTGGGTGAGGAAAAGTGAAGATTAAAGTTAAAAGTGAGTACCAGAGGGTGGAGCGTCATGGTCCACCCTCCTTGCTGCCCATATGGAGTCTTTTCTGTTTAAAAAATCCTTCTCTGCTGCTTTGGGCTGTTGATATTATTGTGTTGCTCCACAGAAAAGATTTATTTTCAGATTAAAATAAAGCAATATTTAACTTTTATTAGCACATATGTGAGTTGATTCTTTCAGAAAGTCTGGACTGCTCAGATAACAAACTGCATCAAGTCTCCTTTATAACACAAATTGGACCTTTGACTTCACATAGTTTTTTTTTATTTTTATATATACTGAAGTGGCTTCAGTATAAGATTGAAAAGTTCCACAGTTTAAAAGCAGTAATTTATTATTTATTACAGGAATTTCAGAAGTTCATTCACTGTTGACTTTTTTGGGATTTAGAAATGTACAATTTTCAAAATGTAAATTTACAACTCAATAGAAAATGTCATAGTTACTAAATTTTAAATACTCTAAGTAGTCAGTTGATTGGCTCTAGGGACTAGCAGAGACTACAATCTAGTCCAGGCCTGCTGCCTCATGGTGGGAGCTGATTCACTAACTAATTGGGCCAGTAGTTTTATAAAGTAGACTGAAGAAGAGTAGCAGTTTCAGGACAGGTGTAAATTACTTTTATTAAACACAAAGCAACTATAACTCAGTGAGAACATATAAACAAACACATAAAATCTGATACTCTGACATTGTGAAGTAGATGTCAAAAACACTCACCCATTGCTAATATGGGTGAGTGTATATGACAAAATGGGGGAAACTAGCATAAGCTTTGGTGTGAAAGGTATCTCAATTGTATGCTAAAACAATGGAAATTGTTTGACAAGAAAATCATGTTTACCTTATTGGGTTTCAGCAGTGATTTACGGTCAACACTAAAGACACATACTGAATGTGTGCTTGTCGCTGATATGCAAATATTTTCATGCCATTTGTGACATCAACATCAACTTTTCATGCATTTTCCTTCAAGAGGCCTCTACAGCCAAGATGCACTGTGTCCATGTGAGGCTGTCCTTTTAATATTGAACTGTCTTCAAATTTTTGAAGAAACAGCCCCACAACATGAAGGTGTCACCCTCATACTTCAGATTGTATGGTTTACCTTTTTCATCTGGTTTAAAGCGAGAGTAATCTTATATCAGCATCGGCATTTTTTTTTTTGGTAACTAATTCCTCCATTTTTGGTCTTTGAACACATAAATGCTCAGGTAAGTTTGTTGTGTTTGAGTCCTTGGCTGGTACAATACCTCTGCAAAAGTGGAAAACCGATTTGTTCCCATAGTGTGGGAACACGATGTTCCCATCGTGTTCCCACACAATAAACATCTAGTTTATTAAGTGGTTGTCACAGTCACAAGTGAGAATATTTGGAGTAGAAAAAATTCAGATTCTTAGGCAAATTTTTACATCTCTTTTAACTTAATGAATGTCTATGATTCATTCAAATGTTTTCATCCTACATTAAATTAGCCAAGGCAAACACGCCACCAATTCTCCACTTCTTTACTTTTACTAACCTTTATCTGTCCTCTCTGTGTATCCCACACTGAGTGAGTGGGTGCTGGTGATACATGTGCAATCTCTCAGCTTAATGCACTGCAGAGTTAAAGATCAGGTTGTTAACACCATGATCAGGGCCTGCATTAGTGGCACAGGGCACTCCTTCACTGTACTGCTGGAAAATCATAATTGACTTACTTACTGAAATTATGCAGCCACATTTGGACACTCTCATATCTTTGCAGCACGCATCCAGAAACATGTGCATTGACATCATAGTATCTCTGTTCAGACACCCACATCCCTTCTGAGTCCCACAGCAATTCAACTCAAAAACTGTGTAATATAGATTACAAATAAAATGTGCATTGTCTAGGTTTGATTCAGTCTGTTTAAGCTTTTCTGTAATTGATATTTTGTTTAGGTTTTTATAGTAAATCTTTGAAGTATGCATGCTTAGAAAAAAGTAATCACATTTACACATTTGTTTTATTATGCTTTGAGCTTTTTCCTCACTGTTTCTAGTTTTGAACATTTTTCTTTTGTCTGAACCATCTGCATTCTGGCTTGCCAATCTCTGTACACTTCCTTGTATTTAGAAACACTTGGAAGCAACTGGACCCTGTGTATCCAAAGCAAGTGATTATATCAGAGAGAATGAGATCTAGCATTGTTTATTAGGAAATAGAAAATAGTATGGACATCCTACACAACCTGTAGTATGCTTCAGACAAAAGGAAGCTACTCACTGTCACTGAACAAATGTCTGAGGTGGATGAATTTTTACTGACATTTTGCAATTTTTCTACATTAACCAACATAGCACTGAATATGATCCAAACAAAAACATTTATCAACTTCTCTGACTTGGTAGGGAAAGACTTCTTGACAGGTTCTCTGTTTCTGTCTTACTGATCATCTGGGACCCAGAGACGTCCTGGGTTCCAGATGGGTCCCATTATGTATTTTGGACATAATAGAGAATAGGCCTTAAAACAGTCAAGGAGGGAAATTGCTTGCTCCTGAAGAATTGCTGTTGGCAATTCTTCAGTACTGCGATGTGAAGATCTCAAATGGTGATAAAAGCTTAAAAAAAAAAAACATCAAAGATTCTTTGACTATTTTAACTATTTTTTTTGGCATTTTATTCAGAATATTCACAATTTGTCATGACTACAGTACACATTTTCACTGCCCATACCTGATTTTTCTGAGTCTATGGATCATGATTCTGAACACACTCGCATCCAGAACATTTTATTTCTAAAGTACTGGAATAAGATCTGAAGTTAAGTTAATTGAAAAGTTATATCGACAAACATGTTGACTGACAAAATCCACTCTGGCACACAAAGAATTATTGCTCATCTTAAACTAATGTAGCTTATCAAATTGTTCTTATTTGTGTGTCCAGCAAAAGACAAGATTTGGATAAAATATTCAACTCTACACTTTCTCACCTTGAAATGGGAGAATCCTCTTTGATAAAAAGGTTTAAAGTCTAATCAGGCCTGATTAATTATACAGATAGGCACAAAGCTTGCTAACCTAATTGATGGCTTTATCTGTGTTTTGCGCTGTACTAGAGGGATAGTATTGTTTCTCCTGAGGACCCAGGAAGATTTACCCCTTTGAAGGTTAATCATGCATGAGTTAAGCGGCTGGCAGGGGGGTAGAAGTCCATTTAATTACATTTAAGGTTAAAGTGCTTCTGCCACAAATGTTCAATGATGAATAAGAAACATAAGCTAACTTTATTACATTACATAACATACATCTATTATTTATGTTAATTGTATTACTCTAATGTAATTTCTCTTTTTATTTCCTTTATACAGTTTGTAACTTTGTTTGCCTGTGTTGCGCTGTGGCTATGAGAGGTTCTTTATGAATAAACTTTACTGACTGACTGTTGCTCTAAAGTTTGATTTCAATATATTTATTGTTTATGTAAACTTGTAGTCATGTCTCAAGGTATTTTCGTTTCTTGATTAATGCTAAAACATGTTAGTAGGCTGTGTGTTAAACTGTTTAAAGTGATAGTCAATTAAATGTTACTGACAAAAATACCAAGTGATCTCTTGAAGATTTTATTATGTTCGCTTCCAAAAAAAACCCAATAATAATTTAACAATTTTCTGGACATAAATGTAAAATCTACACAGGTACACTTTATAAACAGGGAGATATTCTGAACAGCACCACAACTATAGCTTTAAAGAAAAAGCATTACAATACATTAAATGTATAAAAAGGTAAATGACCTGCACTTGTATGGCACTTCATCAAACCCAGAGGACCCCAAAGCGCTACTACTACACTACTTTCAGTCATTCACATTTTCACACACACATTCACACACTGATGTTGGTAAGCTACATTGTAGCCACAATTATCCTGGTATAGTCTAATTTGCACTTTGAGCTGTGTTTTTTTTTTTTTTTTTTTTTTGCCAAGATGTATTGATATCTGTTCATTTACTTTTTAAAACCTGCCAGGCTACTAAAGTTGTATTTCTGAGACTTTTAATAGGTTTTTGCCGTTTCGTTGCTTCCTGTTCTGCAGTGCTTCTTTCTTTTGCAAGTGCAATCTGTGGTGTCTTCTGAAGCTTTGGGATGCAGAGACTCTTGTGCTTTCGATGTGTCTAGAACTATGATTTATTAATACTCTTCTTAGTCTACCCAGTACTAAAAATACTTTGGAGGCACAGCACCTCATGCACAATGTAACTGGGCAAGTAGTGCACAGGCGCTTGAGGTGGGATTTGTCAGCTCAGCATCTTTCTCTGTAACAACATGCACACCCTGGGATGATCCAGGGATTCAAGTTACTTCAGCATTCACTAATGCATGTCACTAAAGTGGCCAGGTTCTCTCATGTAGCAACAGCAGGACTCAGTAAGCAGACCTGATTGAGACTGAGACCCTTGGATCTGAGTGACAGCTCAAGCTGAAATTAAGATTTCACTTTTTGTTTAAGTTTTAGCTTTGTGCAGATGTTTTTAAGTCTCTATCTTTGTCTCTTCTTGTCTCCAGTATGAATACTTCAATGCTGTGCTGATCAATGAGGATGTAGAGCTGGGAGGAAAGTTTGTCCTGCAGCCCAACGATCATTTTAACAACCGATCAGTCAACCTCAGCCTCAGTGTGGTCCAGGTGCCCACCAACATGTACAATAAAGGTATGTTCACAATATACCTTCGTGAGACAGGTTAGTTTTACCCTACTGATAATGTGTTGTTGCAATAGTAATCCTGCTCAGTACGAGAGGAACCGCAGAACATCTATACACACAGTCTATATGAAGAAATTGTTTTGCATGGATTCATAACGATTGTTTGACACAAGAAAAAATTCAATGCTATTAAAAACAGTCAAAGACGTTGCTCAGTCTTAGGGTGTTTTCACACCTGGTAGTCCAATAGACTCAGTTCGAATGAGGACCAAAAGTTCAGCGTTTCTTACATTTTCAGCCCACTACACTGTCAAATGAACCAAACCCTTTGAAAAACCTATTCACCGCCTCTACTCTAGTGGTGCCGCATCAAAAACTGCTGAAGGAAACAACACAAAAACCTCTGTACCAGACACTGAGCACAGCTTCCTACTAAAATGTAGTGGCCTCAGATTATAGCAGTTGTAAATGGTCCAGCAAATCATAAGTGTTTTCAGTCACGTATGATTGAAAGCACTTGCCAGACATCTAAATTTAACTTCTCTTTATGTTCAACGTTTTACTTGTAAGATAAAGCGTCTTTCTGAAAACTTTTGATTGTGCAGTATCATACTTTTATTCTTTTTTTCGCCTGCAGCAAGGAGCCTACCTTCTAATTAATATGCAAAAAACTCAGTGGTAACTACTTATAGCCATCCATTCCCTGATCACACTGAAATATGTCCGTAGGTAATGTGGCTTGGAGCTAGAAAATTAGCACTGCGGTAATGATAAAGTCAGAATCTTTGCTACACGTGAAACAATTTAAAAATAACTAAAAGTTCAGCCTGTGTTGCTGGAGAATGATGTATGCCTTTATCAGTAGGTGGATATGTCTTCATTATTTGTAAGTCTTTGGTTCATCACTGCCACACATTGACCTAATTAGCTGTTAATAATTAGACTTCTTCTGATTTACCATCAGCTCAAATCCAACAAGAGAATTCGAGGCCTTGTACAAGGCTCAGTGGACAAAGTGAATGTCAAGTTGACTTAACTGAGCTACGAGAGGCAAAAACAGTACATAGAGAGAGAGCGCTAGGAGGAGGGGGGGGAGGGAGCGAACAGGGAGAACGTAATTGAAAAAGAAAGTAGGTTAAGTCAGACTGATGGAAGGTCTAAGCAAGAGATTAATTGCCCCCTGTAAAAAGAGGAGAAAAAGCAAGTCAGAGTGACAGGAAAAAAGTTAGAAACTAAATAAATGAGTGCATGGAAAGTGAGGCTGGCAGCTGATGGAACAGGAACAGTAATCGTGATGTGATTTACAGGCAAATGATTTGACTCTCAAACCCATATTCCTTACACGCTTTAGCAGTGGTGTGGATGTATTGAGTGAGACCTCCTTGGCTCTGAAGTCTTAAATTTCTGTTCAAATAAGGTAGACGGGGTTTTCTTTTGGAAATCATTTGCATTTGAAATGCATTATGAAGTATCTGCACAAATTTTACCATGAAAATACTAATATTGAATATTTTCGGTGACATGAATTTGTTCATTTGACATTCTAGTTTTTCTTTTGTATAACTTTCACAAGTCCAAAAACAAAACTTAAATGGCAGCCAATTAGAGCCCTTTCAAGCACTCAATTGGACAACTTTCTGATGTTAATTTTGTGCAGACTAATGTGAAAAGCTGTCAAGCACCTGGCTGAGCTCCTTTAATGTTGGAGCTCTCCCAAGTGAATGAGAGAGGAGGTTCTGATTGGCATTTGTGCTTATGCCTCAAACAAAAGTTTTGGTTACGTCTAGTTTCTGACAAACATTTGAATGGTAACAAGATTGGAAATGGTTATACCAGTCGATTTCATAACCACATTCCCTAACAAACTGTTTATAAAAATGCCAGAACCTGCTTATTGGAGCAAAGCCCCTCATGTTTCTTCTTTTCTTGCTCATCTTACATTTTGGGGCTTGGATGCAAATAAATGCTTGAAAGAAACCTAAGATGAAAGAACTGAGAAATGAAAAAACATGAAGTTTAGCTTTTTCTTTTCACTTTTGTTTACTCCTTTTTTTTACTACATGGACTCTTATTGTCCTCATGTGCACTATTCAATCAGCTGCTTCATGCTGTCCACAGTCTGTGGACAAAAGTTGTTTTCATCAGCAATGATGAATTTTACTTTACAGCTTATAATAGTGTAAATATTTGTACATCGAAGACCCTTCCTTCAAACTCTGAAATTAAAACATGCACATAATCCTAAAAAGACAATTCTTTCAATGTATCATGATGCAAACATGTATAATGGATGTGCTGAAGCTCAGCAGACATTTCACAACAGGCCAATACTTTTTCTAACATGTTAGAATCCTTGTTCTTGTCACTTCAATAATCCCGATTTCAGACGTCACTTATTAAATTTCCATCCTTTTGTCCCTGTGGTAACCTAATTTACGCAAAAAGGAAAATTCAGATTCCTTTTCATTAGGCACAATATATTGTTCTGTTTAATCTTAGCTTTTCATCTCAGAATGCTTGTGCACACAGAAAAAGGCTATCTGTCAAAGTTAAAGCTCTGTCAAATGAAACCTTGTTGGCAAGTAGCACCATGTATGCTTCCTCATTATGATGATTCTAGATTGTAATAGGCACTTGAAATTCACCAGAAGTGACTGCATTGCTGTGTAAATACATTCTGGATCTTTTCCAGTTCCATCTCCACTCCACTCCATTCCATGGAGGTGAATGCCTGTTGACTATCAACAAAGGGCTTTAGTGTGTTATAGCTTCCAGAAGAATAATTCAATCATGGCTTATTGGCATGACTGTTGACAGCAGAACAATGTTGCCAGCAATGGAGATGATGTGAAATCTGTTATCTACTTCTCTTTCACTCCATCCATTAGGTACTTGTCTGTGTGTCTGTCATTTTCTACCCATCTCTCTGAATGCATTCTTGATTGTTTTTTTTCTTGCTCGCTCTAGCAGGTATTGTGTTTCTGTCTCACTGTATGATTTTGTGCCTGGCTCTTTGTCCTTTTTTTTTTTTTTTTTTTTTGCTTCCATCCTTCCCATCCTGCTCCTGAACAAAGCCGAAAGCAGCTGTAAAAAGCTTGGCTGACTGGTTCCTAACCAGTAAAGTCTTGACACTCTCAGCTTGAAAATTAAAAACAAGAAATCACAATTGGATGCGCTGAGCCGTATTGTACTTCATTAGTTTCTGTAGTTTTATGTCCAAAAATGATTGCACAGACTATGTTCTTACAGGTATGTACACATGGGATACTTTGCAGATACTCGTCTTCTAATAGAGAATAATCATGCACCTGTTTGTGTTGCAGAAGAACAAAGATAAACACTACACTTGGGGGTTTTTTTAACCCAAAAATTTTAAGAACTCTCACTTATTCAAATCCATGCATATCCTGTTTTTCACATAAGAGTATTTAATTAATATATAACTTTAAAACTTAAATCTGCCAGCGCATAGCAGATAATTTAGAGCTTATCTGCAGCTGATTAAATAGATATATCTAAATTATTGTTAAACGAACATAAGTATGTGATAGTAGTGGCTTTCAAAAGGACACTACCAAAGTCTGCTTTCAAATAGTCAGTAATTAACACTCAAATCATTATTGTTCATCTGTCTTGTCTTGTTCATATGCCATATCTCGGGCATATGAAGATATGTGTCTTTAAGGTAATAAGACGTATGCTATCCACCTTATTCCTGGGAGGCTTACTGTGGAAACGACTATGGGTCTTACTTCCGGCGCCCACGGAAGTAGCAGTATTTCACTGTAATTTGTAGGAGTTTTTGCTAATCTATATTCATGATAGAAGTTACATCTCTCTTTTCGGTTATTGTACAACATTTAGTAAAACCTGTTTACGGACATGCCGTCTGCCATCAGAGTGCTGCTCAGCACAGAGGATCGTAATTGTGAGTTTAATCACGGGGAGCGATTAAACTTTTTAACACCGTGAATGAGCATCGCTGCTAGCAGCTCGTTTCTCTGAATAACAGACAGTAATAAAGAGGAAAGCAGTGAAGCTTTGAGCTGCAGTTTTGCGCCGACAGTGTAAAACATCCATCCATCCATTTTCTAACACCCTTGTCCCTAGTGGGGTCGGAAAGAGTGCTGGTGCCTATCTCTAGCTAACGTTCCGGGCGAGAGGCGGGGTCACCCTGGACAGGTCGCCAGTCTGTCACACAACTGAACCAGTGAAGTAGCTAAATATGCTAGCGTGGGTTATTTGCGGCCATTTCTTCAAGTCACCGTCCCCCGTTTAAGTTTTACCGCTACTTTTACCTAAGTAGCGGTAAAACAATATTGCCACATTTGAGCAATAATAGTTGGAGTTCCAACATATTTTGTAGCCTGAGACGTCTGACGAAAGCCGGTTAGCGAGTTGCTAACATGCAAAACAAATGGAGGTTCCAGTTTGCGGCGGAAGTCACGCCCTTGAATCACGCAAAGCCTCATGGAGGCTAGGAATAAGATGGATACATATGTAGAAAATCAAACCTTATGTAAACTGATACATAGATGGGCCAGGTTGCCACATATTTTTAAAGACAGGTAAAAATGAATCCAGTACTAAGAGTGTTGCAACTTAAGTACCTCATATGTACTGGATATGTATACTTTCTCAGTAACTTTTACTTGAGTAACTTTTGAAAACATATGTGAAGAATTACTAATATTTGTGTAAAACGTTTCGCTACTCTATTCACCATGCATAACTTTGCTGCATGAAGACCCAACATCTTACCCAAAATGCACCAGATACAGACATACACTTATGGTTCATTTTAATGTGAGGCTTTATTGTTATGATGTTATTTTTGTCAGCTGACCCTGTTGCTGCTGAGCCATTCAGTGGTCAGTTGTACAAAAAAACGTAACGTACATCAATTACCTGTAAGTATTTTAATAACACCAAGACAAAGCACATTTAGTGCACCAGGAGCAGCAAGCTAATAGTTTTCATGCAATTTCTCTAAAATTTTGGCCAGGATGCAGATGTGTAGACTGGTTTTATGTGATTTTTATAAGATTGTATGAGCAGATAAAACCAATTATCAACCTTTCAAAATGAAACCATTTTCTGTGATCTCTCTATTTTCTCACTGTATTTTCATAGACTCTGCAATTGTCAACGGTGTGTACTGGTCGGAGGCCCTGAACAAGGTGTTTGTGGATAACTTTGAGAGGGATCCTTCGCTTATATGGCAATACTTTGGCAGTGCTAAGGGCTTTTTTAGACAATATCCTGGTAAGTGTGCGCTGTTTTTTTTTTTTTTTTGAAAGAGGAGATGCATCGGACTGGAATGAAAAAGCTAAGGGAGTTTATATAAATTAGTTTATGTTTGAATGGGATGGTGGGATAGTGAAAAAACTCAGGTGTAATAAATAGAAATCAAAGATATAAATTAGATGATATAATGCTAGTCCTATATTTTGAAATGCAAATCCTATATTTTGTAGAATAAGAGGAAAACATATATTTTTAGGTCCTTGAAACATCACCTCTTCCTTATTTCAATAAATAAAATAGAAAACCTGAGGTCTTGAAATGATTTCCTTCAATGTTATATTTCTCTCTGTATTCCATGTAACTCAATAAAAAAACATAGAAGAAAATGACTAATTTGGTTGTTTTTGAATCCACCAACCTTGTCTTGAATTTTAAATAAAAATGCATTGCACCTGTTGAAGAAATAATCCTAATGGAAACAGCATGAAGTGGCTTTTATGAGGTGTTTAGTGTTTTTCAATGCTGGTGACGGGAAACAATTTTTATTTACATATCTGAAACTTTACATAATAAAATATGCCATTAGTTTTTCATTCTGGAGGACTAAAAGAAGTAGTTTTACGAACACCATCATGAATGTTTAAAAGAACTACAAAAGGGTTTAATAAAAGTTTTTTTTGGCACAAACTAATGCAGCTGATTTGTTTTGTTTTTTAATATACAATGCTTTTGCAGGAATCAAATGGAAGCCAGATGACCACGGAGTTATAGCTTTCGACTGTCGTAATCGAAAGTGGTACATCCAGGCAGCCACCTCTCCAAAGGATGTGGTGATCTTGGTGGATGTCAGCGGCAGCATGAAAGGCCTGAGACTTACCATTGCCAGGCAGACGGTTTCCTCCATTCTAGACACTCTTGGAGATGATGACTTTTTTAATATCATTGCTGTAAGTCTAGACTCAAGGCCAATATTTTTCTTTTAAATCCAGTAAGTATCCTACTAACTGTGACAGCTATGACCCAGCCTATCCATTTTCTGTATTCCCTAACTTATTTTAAGGGGCACAGTTAAAATAAGGGACTATGTGTCTTTCCATAAAGACGAACAACACTGCACACAAATACTCACATCAAAGGTCAGTTAGGAGTTTCCAAGCACCCCATTCATGTTGGATTAATACCAGGAGAAAAGCCATGCAGGCATGAGAATACCCAAACTCTACCCAAAATTGAGATGTAAAGCAACAGATGCATTATATTGCCTAGAAATCTAGACTACTAATATTAAAGCTACTCACGAACAATTTCAAACATATGTCTTAAAGCTGCGGTAGGTAACTTTTATAAAAATATATATATATTTTACATATTTGTTGAAACTGTCATTATGACACAACAGTATGGTATCAGACAGATAATCTGTGAAAAGAAATCAAGCTCCTCTGCCTCCTCCCAGTTCTACCTAGAAACAACTAATCAGAGCACGGAGGTGCATCTTAGTGCTGTCAATCACAATCTTGTGTGGCGCTGCTCATATCCCTGCTCTTCGCCTCCCTTGCACTATGCTATGACACCACTTCTCCCTGTCAAAACGACCTTGTTGTGAATGCTCAGGCTAGTTGGCGTAGCCACTGAATATTATTTTTTCTGCAATTGTAAGTTGCTTCTCTGCTATTGGCACATTTAGTAGCATGTACATGCGGTTGAGTGACAGCGTTAAGACCCTCCTCCAGGCTCTGATTGATTATTTCTGGTTCAGGAGCAGCGCATTTCTTCAGACTGCAATAATAGCTCAGGATGGAGACTGATGTTTTAATAGATTATCTGTCTCATAGCATAATGTCACTATGAGGTTTAACAAATATGTAAAAAACATATTCTGTATAAAAGTTACATACGGCGACTTTAACCTTAAAAACTATTTTAGCGTACACATCCATCCCCATGAGCTATAGTTCTCATAAGTTTGTGTCAAGTCGGTTTCTTAGTCCCCAAAAAATAACATTTTGACTCAGTTAGCAAACGACAAGCCTGCTCACACACATTAAGACACGCCCATATTTATCTTTTCCTTTTCACACTAGAAACATGCTTTAAAATTAGCTTTCTTTCCTGTCATGCTTATAATTAATTAATTGTCATTTCAATGAAGATTTGAAATGCAAAAGAGACAGACTTAGTTGTTCCCTGCCTTCGGGATCTTAGCTAATCTTATCATTTATTCAGGCTGCAGTTCTTCTGTATACACACATTTGATGTTTGGGTTTTGGCTAAAGAGAATCAAAGGCAGTCAGACTTTTGTAATATCTCCATCTATAAAAGAAAGAATGGTGGGAAAATGTATTTGTGTCCTAAAGATTACATTCAGATTTTTTTTTCTACTGAAACGTCCATTGGAAATGCTAAATTCCTTTTGTAGCACAAATATAGATATAATGAAGTCACTGCATAGTGAACACATGTTTCAGTGACACTTAATATTCTTATGATTATTAGAAAATTATTTTGTTGGAAAAAAAATTGACAATTTGAAAAGGATGAGTAAAAATAATCTCTTAATTTGACAGATGAATTTGTCATTCCTATTTCACAAAGCCATTTTTTTGAGTGCATCTCATCAATGGTATTATTTTCACTTCAGTATCGAACGTAATAGAACAAATTATACACACTCTTGAGAGAAAACAATCTTTTGCAGTGGGAATATGTATTGCACTCTGCAATAAACATACATTCTCAGTCCAAAGCTTCTCACATGCAGGACACGCAAAAACAGATTAGAACACAATTACTGGCTTGGAGAAACACAATTCAATTGTCTTTCCAGGACTTTGAAGTTTAATTCTTAGTGATGCACTATGGGGTATTATCACCAAGTAGCAGACACTGGTTGGGGTGTGTGTGGTGCAATGCATGCATTTGTTCTTGTCATAGAGATGAGTGAAGTTTCTTATGTCTTCATAATCCACATTTTTAAAATTCAACAATTTGTCATTTAAGTAGTTATAATTTTTTAATGACTCACTTTCATAAATTCTTTTTGTATTTGTCCAGTACAATGAGGAACTGCATTATGTGGAGCCATGTCTGAACGGAACCCTGGTTCAAGCAGATGTCACCAACAAAGATGTGAGTAATTGTAGCAGTTCAAGTTGTTCATATATTAGAATTGCAGATGCCAAGCTAAGGCGATGTGAAATAAAATTTGGGGCATTGAATCTTATGTTGGAGATAGTACTAAATCAATTTAAAAACTGCTATTTAAGTATAAAATTGTTTATACTGTCATTATAAAGACAGGAACGCTGGAATAAAGTACTTAAATATTTCCTCATTTCACCTTCCCGTCTTTCTGCTCTGCAGAACTCTGTTCATACAGATATAGGAAGTTGATGAAAAGCTTTACTAAAAAAAAGACACTTAACTCAGAAGTACAGTTGCTCTTCATTTTCCAGTTTGACAGAAGTAGCTCAAAAGTTTGTGCGAACGCTGTCAGAATGCATAAACGCATTAAAAGACATCTTTATTTGCTTCTATTCAACTCAATTCAATATAGTTCAATTCAAATACTTCAGTACTGTTTACCCCAAAGGCTAATTAAATGATGTTGCAACAAATTAAATGTTGTAATGTTTCAATATAGGGTTAGTATATAATAACGCTTACTTTTGATGGGCAATTAAAGCCATGCATAAGATCATCTGTGCTACACTCTCTAGCTTAAATAGCACGTACATTAGTACTTAAATAATGTTTCACATAAATCCAGTGTTATAGAAAACTTGGAGAAATTATGATGAATGCAGTATATATAGAAGTAACAATGTATTTATGATATGAGATTAAGTGTTCGGATTGGACATTTAAGATGCATTCATAAGGATCTTGCAATGTTCAAAATGAATCAAATCTCATTCATCCTCTTTTAATTTCCATTCACTGTTTTCTGAATTAATCCAGCACAACAGTAAACTATTTACCTGTGACTGCATGCAATGATTTCAAAGCTGCACTTAAAAGTGGTAAAAATGCTCTCTGCATGAGTTTTGTTGAGGTTGTTAGATTCTGTTTACCTTTTTGTGACCATACACTTATGAATATGGATTAGAACTGTGTGTTCCATGCAGTAGCTTAATGTAGATGAGTCAGCCTGTCTAAGAGAAGAAAGCAGTGTGCAGCAGTGAATAGGCTAGTGTCTTTTACTTTAGCAAACGCCTGAAAGCGGATGTCCCAATAGGGGCTGCAAAAGTACTCATGTCTTTATGAAACATGTGGTTTATTAAAGCCACATTTTAATGTGATAAAATTCTTCAATCCATCAACTTTTCATGTGACAAAAATCTAGCAAACTGTAGTTGAATTTTTATTCATCACTGTCCTCGAGCTTTGGAAATGGCAATAGATATTTGTGAGTCTGTTGCTCATCTGTCCTTAAAGTTCTGTAAATCAGGAGTTGCTTTTCAGATCTTTTAGCTTACTTCATGTTGTCAGACAGGTTCTCTTTGTGATTTCTTGGTTGTACATGTTTAACATTGTATTAAATCAAAACATCCTTAAAAGAAATAAATTATAACTTAGTAATGAATGGAATTTGTGTATCAAGATACATATTTGGTGCTCAATCCTGATGTGTCCCAAAGCTCATGCTCATATAAAATTTTCCTCTGAAATGCATGAATTTAGGTTTTGCCAATAGTTTCCCTTAGGGGCAAGTTAGACTTGATTCTGAACTTCACTCGATTAAACTTAGCTCTGGTTTATTTGAGCTAAAAAAAGACAGATAAATTATTGCTAGAGTATTCACATTCCTTAAATAGGGTTTCTCCCCAAGGCAATTATACAGAGGCATTGCTGGACTTTTAAGAGAAAGTAGAGATTTACTACTTTTGGACTGAATACTTCTACATGGTTAATACTGAATATGAAAAATTCTGTTTTGATTTGACTTTATTTGTCTATTCATCCACAGAGTCCTGATTAAATCAGTGGCTAAAATGTGTCCTCCACACAAATTCATATAAAAGGGTTTTACCAAAAAAAAGCCATGCCTAAAAAAACAAATAAACTAATACAATTTAAAACAAGATCAGATATAAAAGATGGTGAAAAAGATTATACTTAATGAATCAAGCAAAATTCTCTGCTAGTAAAAACGGTGATGTAACATCATACGATGTTAGACTCTTGATTTGACTTGGTATTGAATCACTGTTCACGCCTGCTAACTGGATTTAAAACACGCTGAAGTTTTCATATCTCTATACTTAACTGCTCGTTTTTGTTAACAGAAAGCTCTTTTTCTGCCTTTGAATGCATTTATCAGAAGTACATCGATCTCCATGTTGAGATGAGTAATTTGCCATAAAATCAAAACCAAATGCCTTGGCAAGCTGCATTTGAAGATAATTTGTTCGTTCACATGGATATTCTTACAGCTAGATGGCTCTAACTGCTATGCTCACTTTAGAGAATTAAAAGTGTCTACTCTCTGAAAAACGTGATGTCCAGCTCTCATTTCATGTCGTTGTAGTGCTACACAAAAGCTCTGGCAAATTTAGTATTGCACTCACACTTGAATTCCTCTCAAACATGTGCACATTTTCTGTCTGCCACTTAAATACTCTGCTGGATTTAAGCATGGCCTGCTGTGTTCTGAAAAATCACTTCGATCTTCACGCGCAGGCAGTCACAGGTGCATGCACAGGCAATAGGGAAAGCTTGCTATGCTCCAGGAAATGGTCTTTTGTTGGAACCGATTAACCTTTTATCGGCATCCACGGAAAGGTTGTCTTTTTGTAATATGAGAATGTTAGAAGAGACGCTCAGTTTTTTTGTGTACTTATGCTTGGTGTGTGTTTGTTTGTGCAACTGCACAGTTTCTCTCTACTGAGCATACTCTTGATATGTTCCTACACATGTTGCTGACCCCTGCTGAGTGTTAGAACACACTCCTCTGTCCGTCATTGAAGAAACAAATACTTGAAAAATTGTGTTTCAAAAAGTGAAAGAAAAGAAAAAAAAGTTAAGGAAACATAGGCTTTGAGGGAATGGTCTCATATGCCTTATCATGACACTGATAAGGCATAAAAAGACCTCATGTTAAGACCTCTTATGCCTTATCATGACATTGATGCTCAATCCTGATGTGTCATGCACTATAAGACCTGACAATCAGATGTAACTTGTTTTTTCCAACATGTTCCAACAGGTACATGTTTTTTCTAGCCACATGTCCAGGTACACCTTCATGTACCTGGACATGTACATGAAGGTATAATCACTTCTGTGGATGGAAATGAGTTTACTCTGTCACAGGGAAATACTGAAGACATATATACTGTGCTTCACAAAAATGTATACTTGCCCCCTTAACTTTTTCATAAAAATGTAAATTTTGTCTGAGTTCCTTCTTCAACATTGCTTTGGCATGTCTTGCAGGAAAGTGCAATCTGGACTTCTAATTGTTTTCTTTCAGTGTTCGCCTTTTTTCTAGCCACTCCACTTTATGAAACTTGGATTTGTAGAGTGCACAATAGTAATTGTAACAGTCGTCAAATTCTCCGACCTCTCTGCAGCTCTTTCAAAGTTAACTTGAATAATGTTGTCTGACCTGTAAGCTTCGGTGGACAGTCAGGTCTAATGTTATCTTTCTCATTTACCTTTGATTGATTAAGCAGTTCTTTTTCAGGTGTTAAAAACTATTTTAAAGTTTGCACTCATTAAAGTCATTAAAGGGCAGTTGTCTCAGTCAGTACATGAAAAAGCATTTCTAAATAATGTGATCGTTGAGCCTCATAATTTGGCCCAGAGCTTTTTTAAGAGTTCATTAGTCTGTTTGTGTTGTCTCTCTCCACACACAAAGAACAGTTTATATAAATTGTGTAAAATAACATGAGCTATGTTAAGAAAAGATTAAATCAGTGTGTTCTTATATTGATAATTTCCTTAAGTTATGATTAAGTCAGACTTGTTTTCTGTATAAAAAACTTAAGAGCCATAAGTCTAGCATCTTCTGTAATTTGTAGTTCGGTTATTTATTTGTCAGCATGACCTGAAATCCTGGCTCACCAAACTTTATGCTTGCAGCATTTCCGGGAACACCTTGATAAGCTGTTTGCTCAAGGCATTGGTATGTTGGACATAGCTCTGACGGAGGCGTTCAATCTTCTCAGTGATGTAAGTGACTCACAGCGCAACGTTATTTACGCCCACACACAGACACACACTCACCTGAACAACGGTTTTATGCTAAAATTTAATTAAGACTGTAATTAATAGCTCAGTTTGTAGAATCAGTACAAAAAAAATCAGAGTAAACAAGGTACTTGATGACTCAGGTTGTTATTAGGAACCATCAATTAATCTAATTTACATGCAAACAAGTAGACACACATGCAGTTATTAACTTGATCTGTGTAATCATATCTGACAAGCAATGATCTGTTTAAATATCCTGCAATACTAACAACAGCTTGAAGTGTGTTTCACAGCTTGCAATGTTGCATTTGTAAAACATTTTCATTCTTAATATCCTGATGCCCATAAAATTATGCATATTATTATGTTCTGTTTGCTTCATTGTTGCAACTGAAATAAATTCTATCCAGTAGGCAGGAAGTTGGTAACATGGCCTTTTAGTGATTAAATGTGCAGATTTAAACTGATTATATACAGTGCTGTTGAAAAGGAATGTTTTGTTTTTTACCTATTTTTTTCCCTCTCTCTTTTTTAATTTTTTTTGTTGTTGTTTAATTTCATTTACTAAGGCCATAATGAAATCTGTGAAACAGAACCTGTCTGAAAAGATTCAGTAAGCCACAAGATCTCAAGAACCAGCACCAATGTGATGGCATTGTGAAGGACTGGGGCCGATTTGCTGCCGATTTACTTTTTCAGGTCCTGGACGACTTGTTTGTTTTCTTAAGATGCAAAACTTCAGTGTCATTTTCTCTCTGATTCCAGTTTAATAAGACTGGGAGGGGCAGTGAGTGTAGCCAGGCCATTATGCTGGTGACAGATGGAGCAGTCGATACATACGATGCCATCTTTGAAAAGTATAACTGGCCAGAGAGGAAGGTAAAAAAACTCCACATTTTCTTATTGGAAATATTTTTACCCTGAAAAAGTAATCTTATTTTTAAATTAACCTTTATTCACAGATTAAATTGTTGTAAATGTCTTTTTATTATTGTAGAAGTGTTTGACCTGTGAAATCTGAAAAAAAAAAAAAATTGTGGGGATATTTATGTGCTGTTCTTTACCTGTTTTTCCTTTACAAGGAAAACTGTTTTTTATTTGTTTCTTTCATCTTGGCATTCCTGAAAGTCTTTTTCCCAAAGATACTTTAATCTTGTTGGTGTGCCTTTTAGGCTTCAGGCTTGCTATTGTGTTCCTTTTGCTGAAAAACTGCTTCTATTTGGCTGCTGTGCCAAAAAGCCTTTATTAGTGAAGTTCTCCTGTGGTCATTCCTGTACTGAAAGTTCCTGCAGTCTCCACTCTGCAACTCAGTCAAAATGAAGCACAGATTTTGGTTCAAATACATGTTACAATGGGTTTCTGCCTCTAACACTATTCTAAAGTACTATTTCCACATACTGGAGGCAACTTCTTACACATATGCTGGCCACAAACCTTCCACTGGAAAATAATTCTTATTTTAACATTAAAGTAACATGTATCCCTCATCAAGCACACTTATTTTTGAATAAGCACACAGTTCTAACCACACATTTCCATTTAAAATTAGAAAAAAAAAATCTCCAAACAAATATGGCTGTTTCTTCCATTGAAACAGCCAGTACAAACAACTGCAAATTTAAACATGGAGGTCGGTGCTTAAACCTGAAATCATTGAATATTTTTTGTCAGAAACATAATTGTTGACATCTGCAATACATCCTAACCTCAATTTAGTCATCTACTAAACCGGGTTTAGTAGATGACTAAACCGGGTTTAGTCATCTACTAAAAACTCAGACTTTTTCGGCATAGTGTACATTACTCTGGTTAAAATAAAATGGTGTTTGGTTATAATGACCATTGTTACATTTAGAGAATAATTGAAAAGTTTCCGATATCGTTCTGTTTCTTAAATTAGGGGGTGGCAGCATCATGTTGTGTTAGCATTGTGATGCAGGACGGCCTGGTGCTCTTTATAGAAAAGAAGACATCATCAGAACATTAAGGGAAATTACTGAAGCAACATCTTAACATATATGGCTAGGGCTGTTGTAAACAAATATTTTAGTAATTGAGTAATCTATTGATTATTCTTACAATTAATCGGGTAATCAGATAAAAAAAAAAGGTAAAATAAAACATTGGTAAATCTAACATAACAGCAGTGTTACTATCATATATCAACATCAATCCAATTTTTCACATTTGAGCTTCTCTAACAGTTACTTTTCTATAGTTTAGAAAATTAACCTGTATCAATAATAGCCCAATTTGTTAACTTGAGAGAAGTTATACAAAAATCTGAAATTAATTCATTGTAATAATAAAGAGGGAGGCTACCAAATAGCCTGTCTATTTGTGAGGAGGCTATTGTGAAAAAATGTCTATACTCCAGCTTTCTGTTTCTGTATTCATCTTCAGTCAGTTTAATAGAGGAACTCTCACCTTGCACAGCCATTTATAGCATTTGTGTTCATGTTAGTGAAGGGATTTGACTACGAGGGGCCGTTTAGGACAAAAACTATGTTTTGTCTCTCACATACTACTAAAAACTCTCACACACACAAAATATTAAAATTGCACATATATTATTAAAATGTCACACACAATTTTTTTTCTCACATGCATACATCAAAGACTAAGATTGCATATATTAACTAATAAAATATAGACTCACCTTTTGTACGTGTGACAGGGACTCAATGTTTGTATGTGAGAGTGATGTCACGGAAGAGGCGGGGCATCATTTGGAGATCAGATCGCGCATGCGTTGATACG
>CAEGAE010087159.1:0-13735 GCA_903067095.1 Girardinus metallicus | reverse complement strand
GGGTAGCCCATCTAAACCACCGCCGGGCTTGTTTGGCGAAAATGTCTGGCTAAACCATATAAACCTGTATAGGTGTGCGTGTGTGTGTGTGTGTGTATGTTTGAGAGAAACACAGAGAGAGAGGGAGAGAGGATGCTTAATCTCCATGGCATTTTAAATGGCATTCATGGAGGGCGGCTCGATCCTCATTGCCAAGGTAAATGGAGCCAGGGGACTCTCCATTTCAGCTCGATAAAAGAGCAATGTTAAAGACCCTCACCGTTACCCTCCCCTCCTCTTCCTCACCCATCCCCTCTCTCTCTCTCTCTGCCTCCCCACTCCCTTAAAATTAATGTTTTTCTCATGACAGGGGAGGGAAACGAGACATATCCACCATCTAATAGGATAATATAGCCCCCCCATTCACCACCGTCACCGCCGCCGCCCCTCCCTCCGCGTTCCCCTCCCCGCCTTTGTAGCTGCCTGATTTCCATAGTGTCTCTGTGGAGAGGCAGTTAATGAATTCCTCTGAGCTGGAGAAAGGGGGAGAATGGTTTGGCGGTTTAGAGAGAGAGAAAGAGGTAGGGGGAGGAAAGCTTTGAGCTATGCCATTCAACTTCACAGCCTCGGCCTGTTTGTGCATTCACCGCGTGCGTGTGCGTGTGTGTGTGTGTGTCTTTTAACATGAACCTGCTAAGACTACCAAATATTTAGACTGGCCTCAGACCTCGCTCTGTTTTTTTTTAAAACAGTGACGGTGGATTGAGGGATCTCTGGAGGCAGCTTGACTCTATTTGAATCCAATTCCCTGCTATTAGCTCGGCCCAGACAAAGGAATAACTTACCGCAGAAAAGCCCTTCAAATAAAGTCCCACAATCCAGTTCCTCCTGGGCAATTTGCACTGAGGTAAATGAAGACACCCCGCCCCAAAAACATATCATGTAACTGACTCTTTTTCTCTCTCTCTGGCTGTTATAGCAGAGATGGCAGTGATACTTTTACAATGTGTGCTAACTTTATTTAGCTACAGTTAGGTTGGCTCTATTATTTAAGCAAAATCTTTCACATAGTGATACAAGAACCTAGCATGGCGCATAAGTTTCCAAGGACTTGATTGTTTTTTGGGTGGGGGGGATTGTTAGACTCTGAAAACTTCAAGATGGTTGCCATGGTCATCAAGTGATTTTTCTGCACTAAATTTGCACATGTTTATCACAAATAAATGCTTTGTGTCAAATCATAACTTCCTAATTCTAAACTGCTAAACACAAAAAAATGAGCGTAAGCTAACACCAAACCGCTCGGCCTAAAAAAATACACAGGAAGCTGGCATTAAATAAAAAAATTATCTGAAGCTAATGCTAAACACATAACAAAATTAGCCGAAGTTAAAGCTAAACTGCTAAGGACATAAAAAATTAGCTGAAGCTAACACTCAACACATAAAAAAATAGCTAAAGTTAAAGCTAACTTGCTAAGTACATAAAAAAGACAAGCTGAAGCTAATGCTCAACACAATTATTTTTAGCTGAAGCTAATGCTAAACACATAATAAAATTAGCTGAAGTCAAAGCTAAACTGCTAAGCACTTACAAAAATTAGCTGAAGCTAACACTCGACACGTAAAAAAGTTAACATTAAACCACTAAACAAATAAAATAATGAGCAGAAACTAGTTCTAAACACATAAGCTAATGCTAACCATTAAGACGACCATCTCTCCGTCTGTGCCACACATCTTCTTCTCCTTCTCATTGACAATTAGTGTCAGGCTCACAAACGGCAAAGTTAGTTAGGTTTTAGCGTCTGATTTTGGTACATATTGATAATTTAAAGTTCTTTAAATAGGATGACCAAAGTTGAAAACATATGATGCGACAGAAACAGGTTATGGCAATAATTGGTATAAGAGGGGGAGCACGGTAATTTATACGTTTGTATCCACACCTGGAAGATTTTTACAGTAAGATGCTGGAAAAGATAACAGTACTGTATGTTGCAAAAGTGTTAACATTTTCCCACTCTACAATTACACAGCTAAATGTGTTTTATTTGGACTCAATCTAATAGACTAATTCAAAGTACTGAGCTATTGAGAAGTGGAAGGAGATTTTCTTTCTAATTTAAAAACATACGTACAACTATCTGCAGAGTGTGGCGTGCATTTGTTTTCAAAGTGTTTGGATCGTTTGACAGTGCAGTTTAAAAGAGAACCCCAGCATCTGAAAATGAAGCAAATGTTGCAATTTTGGTCTCCAATCGAACCGAGTCACCAAATATTAGATGATGAACAAAAATATGTAATTATCATTGCAATTCTTCTTGAGGTGACAACTTCAAATTACTTTTTGAGAAATTAACATTCATCAATGTTATTTTCAAGGCAATGACAATTTAAAAATAAACATATATTTTGCTAACCAAAAAAAAAAACAAAAAACAAACGCCAAACTACATTGTTGTAATCGGTTTCCAGGATGCAGCAGAGTGAAGATAGCAGGAAGCGAGGAAGACCTGCAGGGGGGGTTATGAAGAAAAGCTCTACTTGACAGCAGAGATAAGCAGTGATGGATTCAGCTCTGATGCATCTCAGATAAGCCTGCCAGCCTCAAGTAACGCATCAACGGAGTTCCTTCTTATTCTTTCGCTGTAGCTGCGGTCCCGTTACAAATGTGAGTGAAACTTTGTGAATATTTCACTAACGTCGGTAAAACCCCCCCACAATTTCACCATTGTGGTGTTTCCATTAAATAAGAAATGCACTTAAAATCACTCATGAATAAGTTTGTTCATGCGGTGGGTCACTAAAAAAAATTCCGCGCATTGATCCTCCAACTATTTCCTGTCGTCTTCTTGGTTTTTTGTGCCAGTGGTGATGTCCACTTATTGATCATGTCAATCGTGCGATACAAAAAAATGTTTCCGTTGCAGTTTTTCAAGATAAATCAATTTCGATACAGACAAAACGTATCGACAAAAAACGAGTTTTTTTTTTATATTGCCGTGTTTCTATTAAGCAAATTTATTGTCGAAATGACAAATTCCACAATCGTATGGTCAATAGAAACACAAATTCTGTGGCTAGCTAACATTTCTTAATGACCTTATTTCACCTGTTACATCATAGCGACCTGAAAAGCCACTTTGCTGGCGGACGGATTCTTCTGGTTGAACATTTTGACCCAGAGGGAGGCGGGGTGGGGGGAGGAAACGGGACAAAGAGGCCGTCATTAGCAATTAGCGGGCGAGCCGGCGTTTGTTTGTTAACAGCTCCTTTGGAAGTCCGGCGGGGCTCATTTACCGTCAATGAGGGCGGATAACAAACCCCCGACCTCCGGTGAGCTGGGTTGCTTTCCGAAACGGCAACACCGTTCCAGGTTCGCCGTTTTATCCGCCAACTTTGGCCGAGAGCTGCCGTTAAAAAGTGCTCCATTGTCCCCAACAATTGAGAGCATGATAAAAACAAGCAATGTTGAACAAGATTGCTGATTAGAGAGAGAGAGAGAAACAGAGAGAGAGGGAAAAAATGGTGGATTCACTCCTCCTTTTCGCCACAGAAAGACTTAGCGGGGGTCTTTTCTCATGGCCAGGGGATCTGATTGTTTTCTAAACGGATTATTAACTCTTTTGTTACAGTAGGGGTCACTTTAATGCTTCTTAGTCCCCATTAGCATTGCTTTAAAGAGCACACACACACACACAAAGATTGCTGTGTTCTAGGATTTGGCGTTTCGTGTCTTTGTTGCTCACGGTGGGAGCGGAATGATACCGTTATAATGCTGTTAAAGACAATACTTCAACTTAAAAGAGGGGAGTGTGAGGGATAAGGCTGTGTGTGTGCGTGCGCGTGGGTGTGTGTGTGTGTGTGTGTGGCTCGTGATGAAAAGGTGCCCTTAGGAAGACCAGTGAGCTTAATGCAATGGTGCTGACTTCAATGGATACCTCAAAGAAAGTGGCATTACGCAGCCCTCTCCATTAAAAATCCCTAACAAGTCCTTGAATGAGAGAGAGGGATCAGCTCAGTCTTCACGGGGGAAAACACTGGATCATCAAATCTGGGGGAGTCAGCAAGGGCTCAGAGCTCCTACTAAATGATGAGTACATTTATCTGTCGTTTCTCCATGCAGAATTTGCTTTGTAGTCTTAAAAAAAAAAAGAATCCTAACTGAGAGCGAAAGCAAACCGAACTTGGGAAAAGTTGCGTTTATCAAACACGTGAATGCGACGCTTGTGGTAGGCGGACCCCGGGGACCGCTGGATCTCGGCTGGGCGACAGGCCCCCACCTTTGAGCTGGAGGATAAAGAGGGTATCCCTTACAGGTCTGACCCGGAGCCACCCTTAACATCAGAGTGAGAGGTCAGAGGTCAGATCAATCGGGTCCCCGTGTCTGTAACCGGATTTAACCCCCACCTCCAGAACTGCAGGTGAAGAGGTTGATGATGAAGGTCTGGGATTGTCTTTCATCTTGCTGAGGCAGAAGCTTCTTTAATGCGTATCCCAAGTGACTCCGACTTTTGCATGTCTTGTGTGTTTGAGTGTGTGTTATCGGCATTAGCTGAACTTATGGAGGGAATGGCAAAAATGTGTACATTTCTTGACCTTGGTTATTTTTTTGTTGTGAAAATTAAAGGACTGAGAAAACTATAAATGATTTTTTTAAAAAGTTAATTTATTTTAAAATATTTGGTAGTAAATAAAATTGCTCACGTTCACGTACACTGAGAGGTACATCTAGGCATTATGATATTTCCAGCATCACTTTTTGAGTGAATGCTGATGGCAAAAGTGTTACAGTTAGCTTTTTTTTCAGAATCAGTGAGATGCTTAAAATAAAGTAAGACGAAGCATAAGTTGTAGGAAGACACACTTGCATTTACAGTAAGGCAAAAAAAAAAAGAGCCAAGGTTATTTGTATAGCACATTTTTAGCAACAAGGCAATTCAAAGTGTTTTACATGATTAGAAGGAAGATAAAACAACAAAAAGCAAAAAAAGACATTACATTGCCGTGACAAAGAGAGCGAAAATGATGACAGGTTGAAAGACAGACGACACTTTACGATGCTCCCGTTGCAATCAATCGAAGGAAGCTCTAAACTAATGCCTTGATTTAAAGGAACTTTAAAGTGATGCGCTCTATTTTTCTCGTTTTAGTGAGCAGCTGCAGCTGTCTGACTTTACCTGCGAAGAGACTGATGCAGTTATCAATTTGACAAAAGATAAACTCAGTCTCTCCAGATCTTGCTGGGACGTTTGTCCTTCAGGCGACAGAGGACTGACTTTGTAGCAGTCTTTATGTGGATCTGAAGGTTCAGGTCAGACTCCATCACCACACCTGGTTTTGGGGCGGATCACTGGTCCAAAAATTATTACTTCAGTTTTGTTTCTATTCAGCTGGATAAAGTTATTATCCACACATTTGTTCAGAGCTTGAATGAGATCATAGTCACCTGGTGGTCACTAATCTTCTTCCTTATTATCTGAACTTGCAGGAGCCTGTAGATATTAAGTAAGAGGGGCCCCAGGATGGAACCCTGGGGAGCCCCTCATGTGATTTCAGTCAGCTTTGATGATACTTTTGAAAGACACAAAAGTATTCAATGCTTATTTATTTCTCTTTATGCTGATACCCAAAATGAAATCCAGTGCAGTCAACTTCCTCCAGGAGCCACTAGTGAGAGTAATCGTCAGGAGATAAATGCAGATGTTTAATGAGACCAAACAAATATGTATTGATGGCAAGATAGATGGAGTTAAATGCTGAAATTATGTAGACGCGCTTCCCAAAATAAATAGGAGTTCATGGTTGTAACATAAACAATATGTTACAACCATATTGTTTATGGTTGTAACATAAACAATAAACAACACTGTATTTACAGTTTTTGTCAACAACTGAAAGAACATTATTTTGCAGAAATTTGTAACAAGCAAAAAAAAGAAAGAAAAAAACACAGATCATCGATCTTAATTATTAAAACCCACACGCACCGTTTCCACAATACTCATATCCTCCACACAAATATCTCCACTCTTCCAGGATAAACTGCTCACACTTAGGCAAACATATAAAATAACCTGCAATAACTGCGCAGATCTGCTGCTGGGTGAGCATCCTGCTCTTAAGCTCTGTCAACTTCCTTATAAAACCCTACGCTCATTGAATGCATTGAATGCTGCGAGGTAGGTCTGACTTTCAGGTCAAGAAAGTCAATGTGCTCACTGAATGGGAAATCACTGTTCATATCTGAAAATATGGTGTATTTTGCAACTAAATATGCATAGTGGTAAGAAAGAAAAATCTTTAAAGATCCCAGATGACTTGTGGAAAAAAGAAGAGAGAAATAACAACAATGCAGGAAATAACGGGCTTTCTTTACTTTATTAAAATAAAACATGAGCTTTAAAAATAAGTATGTATAACATAAATCTAGTAGTGCACATAGACACCTCTGATCAGGTACTAATTTAAAGCCTTTTCATTTTACATAATCTGGATTTGATCTCCATTTACAGACCATGAAAGCAACACAGACAATTTTTAAAACTGGAGATAAAGGTTTGACATAATATATATGTCAGAGATCTTTATAATTACAGCTCACAGTTGGTTTTTGAATGTAAAAATACAACAGTGTCATCCACATACATTTAAAACATGACTCAAAGCTGAGAAACTTGAGAAAATTCATAAGTATACAAGCTAAAAACCAGAGGGCCCAGTGTGAAGCCCTGAGGTACATCGGGTACACTTTTTTTTTTTTTAACCACTCAAATGTAATTTTATGTTTGTGTTAACTGTTTACTGTCTCTAGTGAAGAAATTAAATGCTTAAAGGTCTATAAAGATTTTCGCTTCTACACCATCCAATCTAACTTAGCTAATATAGGCTTGAGATTTTCCAAAACACACCCAAAAAAGACACAAGAAGTAAAACATTTTTGAATGGAATGCTCATTAAAAATAATGTTGTATTCGGTTGTGAAACAATTTATGTAAAAATGCCAAAAATTTCAAAACTTCTGGAAGAAAAAACAGCTAAGTTCTTTTACAACTAATAGAATATTTTCTCGATTTGTATGCTGAGGTTGCTAAGTGTCGTTAGCATCAACTGAGTAAACTTGTAAAAGAAGTCGTACACCCACAGCCTCACATACCAAAAGTTTTCATAAAAACTTCCACAGTTACCACAATCCTTTGATTGACGGAGCGCCGCGAGAATTTTAGTGAAATTTAAAGCCCAAATCAGCCAAAGCCGGTGAAATAAACAAACCACGAAAAAAAAAAAAAAAACCCAAAAAAAAAACACACAGCGATTGAGAGCGAGCACGCGGCGCCGCCCGACAACGAGGCCAAGACTGTCACGTATCCGTGCAAAGACTCAGGAGCCGAGAGCTTGCGCTGCCGCTGTCTGTCAAGCCTCTGAGAAGCAACAGTGGAGGTGGGGAGCAAGCATTCCTCACAGCGGCTCCATGCAGTTCAGCCAATTAGCAGCTGAGTGGTTTGTTTAAGTCCAAGTGATGATGAGCTGTTGTGCTGGGAGGCAGCCTGGTTCATTAAGCCCACTGTTGTCTCTGGTTTACTCAGCTTGCCTGGCCTTAACAGCCTCTTGGTGCTTGTTTACCAGCTGCAAATATGACAGACTGTGTGTCTATTTGACCGTCTGTTGGCGTGAACGCACGTGCATATATGTGTGTGTGTGTGTGTGTGAGGTGATGCCGGAGGTGGCGAGATTTTATGTGTTTGCATGTGGGGTTGATTCTGCGATTTTTAATTTTTTTTTTAGGTGCTGGTTCT
Source organism: Girardinus metallicus (assembly GCA_903067095.1). Lineage (NCBI taxonomy): Eukaryota > Metazoa > Chordata > Actinopteri > Cyprinodontiformes > Poeciliidae > Girardinus > Girardinus metallicus. Next base: position 5,958 of record CAEGAE010087159.1, on the reverse strand, counting down.
TGCAGGCGGAGGTTAAGTTTTATTTTTCCAATTTTTTTGTTAAAAGCAAGAGAAAATGCCATGTGTTTTTTTTTTTTTTTTGTGGGGGGCGCCCTCCACCCCAAAAAGAACACCTGTGCATCTGCAGGCAATTCTGAAAATTCAACAAGTAATTAAAAAAAATTAAAGGTCTTTCCATATATTACAAAAGTAGAATTTAAAGCTGATTATTATGTGAAACGTTTGACTCGTTAGACAAAAGTATGACTTTTTGGATCGCCTGCATCCCACTACGTCTGATGTAAAACTAGAGTCAAACATGGTGGTGGTGTGATGATCTGCCTCTGGACCTGCTGTCTACCAAGAAAACCCTAAAGTCTGTCTGGCCAAAGCTGGATCAGGCTTTGGTGATGCAGCGCTAAAAACAAGGCAGCAAGTTCACCTCTGGCTAAAAGCAGCAACAAAATAACGAAAGTTTTGGAGATGTCAAATCAAACTCTGCACCCAAACCTGATCTGTGTCTTGTGGTTTCCTGTAATGTGGTTGAATTAAAACAATTTTCAATGAACAATGAGCGATGAAAAAGATTCATTCCCAGGTTATTGCGAAAGTTTAATGGGAGTTGTTCTCGTCAAGAGTGGCACAATCAGTTGCCAGGTGTAGGGGGCAATACTTAGATATCCGTAAGGAAGGATGAATGGATAGCTTTTTCCCCCTTAAGGCAACAGTATATAACTTTTGTAAAAATTCTATCTATGTTGTGACAATATACGACACATAATCTATGGAAAAAACGGAGCTGCACTGCCTTCCCCATTGATCCTGCTGTCATCTGAACAAATACACAGCTCTGTGAGCAAGGAGGAGGGTCTTAGCGCTGCCAATCATTCTCATGTCCCGCTCACATCCTCCCGCTCGCTCTCTGCTTCGCTACCGCAACAGAGGCTGTCATCAATGCTAAGGCTAGCTAGCAACGCCACAGATTACAGTGCATAAGCAGTTTTTCTATAACGCTAGGTTGTTTCTCCGCCATTAGCATAATTAGCAGTGAGTTACAGGAGGATGATTCACAGCGCTAAGACCCTCCTCCTAGCTCTGGTTGGTTGTTTTTGACTGGGAGCGGTGCATTTCTTTAGATGGCCATAGTAGCTGAGGGAGGAAATGGAGGAAATCAATCTTTTCACAGATTATCCATCTCATATCAAACTGTCATGGCTTGGTGATAGTTGCCAAAAACATACTGTTATAAATGTGACACAATCCAGCTTTAAGAAATGACCCAATTTCCATTTTGAGAACTGCTTTTTGTTAGATCTGTGCGATACTGCAATAATTGGTATCCAATACCAAGTAATCCGATACCAAAACTGATACCAATGCTTTACATTTAAGTTTGATGTTTCATCAAACTTCTGACCTTTTTGTGCTTCTTTTCCTTTGAATTATTTTGTTCAAAATTAGGATTTTCACAAAGCTTGCATACAAAATAATTTAATAACATACTAACTTGATTTGTGATGATTAGCTTTACTAAATAAAGTGCAAAAACATTGCAAATCAAAGCAAAATCTTGAGTTGAGATGGAGTCTAAAACTAAAGTATCGATCTTGCCACACTACTATCGATCTGATACTGACTTGATATCAATATTATCTATATTTTTGCATTGATCTGCCCATCTCTACTTTTTTGCAATTTTGCTCTGCTATTGGAATAATTTACGTAATAACTGGCAGAAACAGAGGAAAGCTGGGGAAAATACATTTTCACTGCGCAAGTGATTTTGCTGTAATTCTGTTCAGTTGTCGATTGTTAAGGAGATTATCTGCAAGTACAGTAAAGTACCAGACAACCTCAAGCATTGCTGATGGGAAAAAAAACCCCAAACTTTTTAGCATCTTGAAAATCATTTTCAGGTCAACGGAGCAGAAGATGACGCCGTCTTTCACCACTTGGACAAATATTAGTCTGACAGTAACGCCCCCCCTTTGTTTTCTCACTCAACACGAGGTACGGAGTCAAATAAGCCGCGGTGTAATAGCGGAGGTCGTTGATCTAATGAGGCCCAGACTCTCTCGCTCTCTCTCTCCACCCGCACCGATAAAACGGAGTCAGACACTCTCACTTCTCTCGCCCGCCACAGACAGACTCGGCGTGGATCTTCTTCCATGTTTCCCCTTCCATGTGAAGAGCAGTTTATTCAAGATGTCACAGCTGCCTGCGTCTCTGTTGGGGCGTTAAGGAGGGTCACAGCTTTGTGACAGTCTGCTTGCCTGTGTGTGTGTGCGTGCGAAAGAGAGAGAGCGACGGAAAGAAAGAAAGAAAGTAAGTAAGTGTGTGTTTGCGATGCAACGGCCGCTGATGGATCACTTCATACTGGGGCAATTACTTCAACTGTGACAGATTGCCTCAGCAGAAGTGAGTTTAGGATAAAACCTTTTCTCCCTTCAAATCTTCCTCCGTTCAATAAGGAAGCTTGTGGTTCTCCCGGCTAATGACTTCCTCCTCGCTGTTGCACCGTTTTCTTTCTGTGTGTGTGCGTGCGTGTGTGTGTGTGTGAGGGAGTGAGAGAGAAAGAAAAAGAGAGCAGGGGGTGACAGTACCATCTGTCTGACTGCTGTAGCCCTTGCCCCTGCCCAGCTGGTGGGCACCGAGTAATGGGAGAGGACTTCCTCATCTCGGCCCCCTGAGACACTCACCGCATTAGTATGCAACACCTACTGTCAGAATGAACCAGAGAGACGAGGCACAGAGAGAGACAGAGAGAGAGAGGAGTCTCTTTTTTTCTTCTTCTTCTCTCTTTTTTTTTTTTTTTTTCTGGAAACCTGAGCAACCGAAAGTGTCAAGTGATGGGAACTGAATGCTCCGACTCTGGAAAAATTGGCACACGCGGCACAGACCCGCTCGGCGCGCATCTGCCTGTGACTGGCAGTTGGAGGAATGTAAATGAGCATATATACTAAACAAATGGATTTCTCTCTCTGGGAGGCGGAGATGAAATGAGAGAGTAGTGGAGAATGTTGCTCCATTCCGGCTGAAATATTGCACCTCGCACATCAAATGTTGCATCTTACGCCGAAAAAGTCTGAAGATCTTCATGGGTGGAAGGGAGGGTTTTGTGTGTTTGCTGACCAAAAATGGCAAAAGGCGACTTATGTAATTAACCAAAACTTGAGCTTTTGTTATTTATAAATATGCCACTACTGGTGATGCACTTTACAAAACTTAAAAGCAAATTAAGACAGACTAGGAGTGAAAAGTACTGTTTAGTGGCAGCTAGTTCTGTGTTGCTGCTTTTTAAACCAAACTCGCTCAGGCTTCAGCGGAAATAACAAAAACACCTTGCCCGTTTTGTAGCTCCAGCTGCAGCATTTAGCTGTGAGGACCATTGTCCAATACACACTGATGAAATAGACCACTAAAATTAAATGAATAACTCTGTGGTATATTGATGTCTTGCTGTCATCAAGCTGCCTTTCCAAAACCAAAATAATTCAGCATATTAACCAGCCATACAGCCCACCACTTTCATTTGATGTTCAATAGAAATCCTGTTGAGTAGTTATGAATGAACTGGAGAACGTAAACAAACCTGCTGATGTTACGGTGATGGAGTCAGAGATATGTCACCTGAGGTTTACATGTTAAAATCCAGAAATTACAGGGGATGTGAACAGAATGGATGTCATTAAAAACGTCCACAGCTGAGTCATTCAAAGGTAGACTGACTTATGTAATTCGAATCAACGTCCTGCTTCGTCACGATTCCATCAATCACAGCAATATGTGATCCGTACAGCAGCTCCAGACCGTCACTCTGCCACCTCATGTCAGGCTCACAGTCTGATGGGTTCTTTATAGGAAATGCTGTTACTTTTCCACTATGCGCACAATGAAGGCTTTTCTTCTCATTTTGCAAGTGGCCCTTTGTGTTCTGTATGGACGGTGCCAGTTTTGGGCGATTAATCAACCTGCTGTTTTTGCCCTTTCTTATTTTTAGATAATGAACTTTGACCTTAGCTGAAGCACGTGAGACCGGCAGTGCTTTATGTGTCTTATGATCTTCTGAACGGTTTGCAGATATACACTCTTGCAGTGATTTTGCAGAACTTTCCCGCTCTTATAAAGAACCTGCACTGTTCCATCTCTTCTTCATTTGTGAAAATTGGATCCAGCTGCATTTCCATTGACCGTAAAATTGCTCAAATTACAAAAATAAATTTGCACCAAGTCTGAAAAAAACTTATGTTTTTCAGTTACGTTTTAGCACCAGAATGGGATAGGAGAGTTTTTCTTCCATATCAAATTAATGAATTTAGCAAAACTGCAAAGGAAATGCATTTTTTTGCATCAACAATAGGATGTTTCTACTGGCAGAAAAGACAAAGATGATGACAGGAAGTTGTAGGAGGATGATGGGATGGCGTGCTTTTTATGGCTTATTATCGCATGAACAGACTTATTCAAATGTGATTTTAATTGTGTTTCTTATTTAATGGAAACTCTGCAATTACAAAATCATGTTTTTTTTTACATTAGCAGAATATTGACAAAATTTTATGCACATTTATATTGGAAACAAACTTCTTCGGTTCATTAGAATCCCAAGGCCTATAAACCATCTTCTAACCCTTTAATCCTCTCCTTTAGATGTCAGTGAATTTACTTCTGAAACAATCTTGAATTTCTCTAGACCAGGACGTGATGTGTGGCTTTCTGACAACTTGAGTTGTACAGTACACGTTACTTTACATGTGTGGAAAAAAATGTGAAATGCTCTTATTTTTCATACCAGAAAAACACTATATTGTCTCAGAGTCACTGATATAGCTTATATACAGCAAAAAAAAGAAGAGCTAAAGTAAAAGCAGATGCCAAATACAGAAGAGCAAAGCTGCCTTTCAGCCAGACAGAACCTCGGTTACTGCGGCGCTGAACCTTTAAAACCCGATCAAAAATAAAGGTAAAAAAACAACTGGAAGCCAGAGTCGGACGTTATTTGTTTGGCGGCTGAAAGTCGGGGACTCTTCAGGCGTCGCTGACTAATGATGTTTCTTTATCTGCGCCGCGGTGGCAGGTCTGCGTTTGGATCCGCGGTGTGTGTGAGCACAACAGAGGCCGATAGCGTCCCACGCCGAGGCAGAGACCACTCTCTGAATCTACGCCTCTCTGTTCCACACACTCTCCTCCTGCATGCTTTTCTGCCTCACCATCTCTCCCTCGCTATCCCCCCTCTCGCACCCACCCTCTCCTTCTCTCTTTCTCTCTCTGTGTTTCTTTCTCCTTTCAAGCGTGGAATCATTTAATTATCGCCTATAGCTCTTTTGGCAGGCTGTTGAATGCCCACCTCTCAAAGCCTAGAGGAAACAATTTACCCAGGGATATCACACACACACACACACACGCATTCGAGCGCAGGCATTTCAAGGAAAGGATTTATTACACCAAGTCCATCTGTGCTTCATAGAAATCCATCACCTAGTTCAGATTGAAAAGTGAAAAATAATAATAGTAGCGAGGAAGAAAAATGGCCGATATTTCAACATTGCTCAAATCTTTTTTTTTGTACATAACGTCATAGCTGTTAAACACTTTGAAGTAAAAGCTAATGATTAAATGTTAAAGCATTTAGCGCCCCATTATGGCAGCAGCAGGAGGTGATTCGTTCAGGATGCCTGACTTTTTGTGTCTTTACGTGGACCTCCGAGGAGCGCCGATAACTTAGAAAGTCGAAAAGCAGAAAAAAAGGCGGGAAGTTGGGAGAAACAGCGGGGGATCCATTGAGACAAAAGTAACGACCCGTCTCGTACCGCCGGCTCTTTCTCGTTGTTAAAGGTGTCCGAGGAGGGAGGGGGGGGGGGGGGGGGGGGGAAAAGAGGGGGGGGGGGGGGGGGGGGGGGGGGGGGGGGCCTGGGCTTGAACACTGAACGTAGTTGGGGGAGGTAGTGACTGCAGCATGGTTGGGGCTGACTTGATCAT
>CAEGAE010087158.1:0-10420 GCA_903067095.1 Girardinus metallicus | reverse complement strand
TAAATATATATATATATATATATAAATATATATATATATATATATATATGTTTATTTTCAAGAAAGAAAGACATACAACAGAGGGCCTATGTGGTGCTAAATTAGAAGATGCTGAGAGAAGCTTACTGAGTGCACTTTCCAATTGTATAAAGTAAAAGAGAGAAAAGTTTTTATAGAACTCAGATCTATTTTGGAAGGAAAAGCCAAGATGTATATAAGTTTCCAAGACTGGAAGACTACTTAAGTTCCTTATTATGTAATACCGGAAAAAGATAATGATTTTCAATCTTTTTAATTCCTTATGAGGAAGTGTTCCTTATGAAGTGTTTTAGGAATCCTTTGCAATTCAACAAAGGAAAAATTAACTTCATTTAACTGAAATGAAGATTTTAACATGAAGTTAACTAGTCTGCTGAAAGCACTTTGAGTGTGAGTATTTTGATTATATGCATTTCTATTCTGTCCTATTTTCTGCTCGCTCCCAGCCCGATTACTTTTGATTGGACTGTACAAGACAAATATACACTACTGAAAAAATATATATATTTTGTGGAAAAAATGTTGCACTAAAGAATTTTTCACTAAAATCTGTTAGAGCATAGAGCAAATGATGGATCAGGAAGCAAAACTGGGAATGTTTTTACTTTTTTTTTCCTCCACGAGATATAATAATCACAATAAGTTCTTTAAATTATTTTTTCATCAGATTAAAATTGAAGATAATCTAAAAATGTTTTTTTTTTCAAAGTTCACAATTTAAAAAAAAAAGACAAGAAAATCAAATGAAATCTTACTCGAAACAAAAGAGAACATTATCAGAGGATCATAAAATATTGTGGCACAGGTAGACATCTCATCATCTCTAAACTTCCTCTCTTGCAACCTTTTCGGAGAACCATCTCCCTGTGCAACATGCAGCTTTTCAGAAGTTCAGTGAAATTAGCTCAGTTCTCCAGAACCATAAAATCACAGTGGGACAAAAGAAGGGGGTGGGAGGGAGTGGCTGGTGGCCAGATGCCAGATTAAGCTCTCCTGAGAGGACCATGGGCACTGGGCAAAAATATCTCAGCCAGAGCTTTGTTGTGATACATCAAATTCATAACCCTATTTTTACTCATCTATAAATCTTAGTGAGAAAAAACCTAAATGACCAGGGACTGTGTAGGCTATGCATTGCAAGGAACATGGAAGCAGTCTCTCTGTACTCTGTTACGTAATGACGCTCTAATGACCATTGTTAATTTTTGCTGTCGCAGAGTTCCCTTGAATCTAATCTACAACAGACTGATCAAGCTAAATTAAAGTATCATTTAGAAAAATACTGACAAAATGAAAGAATAGCAACAAGAAAGAGGGTAAAGGTGAGGTGCATTTCCTTGCTTTGCTAATTGCATTTATTTGCACTTATCATAGCAATTACTGTGAATATAAATACAGCAGTAGGGTTAGAGAATGTTGCAGCTAAGTGTCTCGGGTGCCGTTGTGGTAAAAGATGGAGTTGGCACCATTTCACATGCTGGGGGTTGTAATGCAATAATTCAAAGAATTTAATCTTGGTTATACCTTGGATGTCATACTGCAATGAATTCCTGCTCTGCAGCAGATGATCCATCAGTACGCCATAAAAAATCCATTTGCATTATAAAGGAACAGCTTCTCCAACACCTCAAGAACAGCAGTAAACTAATGATACATTGCCACTCTGTAAGTGGTCAGTCGCCTTCAAAGAAAATAATTACTAGTGGTATTTGTGGGGCTCAAAGTGCTTTACGTTGAAAATCGTAGATTTAATTAGCAGTTACTAACAGAAGAAAAAAACAGAAGACATATTAATAATCATGCATGCATTAGGGAAATTGTTTCTGTTATGTGGAGGTAAAGATTATGGAGTATATTGAGATCAACATGCGGTTTAGGCAAGTAAATATCACTTACTTACCTTTCTCACACTACTGGTTATCTGAGGCCAGTTGCAAATGTTTCCTAACTTTATTAGCTGTCAAAGTTATTTAGAAAATATTGTTTAAATGAAATTGCTTGGATTTGATCAATTTACTTCTAAGTTTTAGAAGAAAACCTTTCTCTTTCTGGACATGAAAATAGTTAATGGTCTGTTTATCTCTGTTATTGAAGCGTGAAGAAAAGCACTACATTCACACTCCCCAGTGGCTTTAATATAAATTAATGATGTACAAATCCTGGTAATTAATTGTGCAGCACACATGCACTTTCTCACACTACCAGCTTACTAGGCAAAGGGCAAAAACTGCAAATGCTTGTTGTGTGTACACTGCATAATTAGATTTACAATGTGAAGACAACTAGAAGCAACAACAAGACTATGAAACATTAACCACTACTATTTCTAAAACTCAACTACAACCAGAAAAATAAAACTAAGTGTGATCACAAACAATTGTAAATGTAGGTTCTTTGCTTTCAAAAGTTAAATAATACATGTTGGAAATGGTAGTGGTAGGGATAATGTTCAGGGTAGGTAGAAGGTTTGCTTTTCAATTTACTTTAAAAAATTTTTTACTATATTGAGTATGAAACACAATAGACCTGACTACTCAGAGCCTTGTCTGACAAAGACTAGGCCCAAAAATAAGGGAACAGATATTTCTAGTAGTTTGTTGTCTGAGAGTGCTAAAAGCGGAACATATATCGCCTGATGACCTAACGATTTGCAGATGCACTTACATCCTTTATGCAATTTTCATAAATTGAATATTATTTTATTCATGGCAGTGTGTAAATTGTTAGTCTTGTCAAATGGCATATAAGTAAAGTTTATGTAAAGTTTGGACTGAATCCTTAAAGGAAAGTCTTGATACTCTGTAATCTGTGCAGCAGCTTTAGATTTGTGTAGCTTTGCCCTGTCAGAATGATGGAAAACCAACCAAGAAAAAGTAATAGTGAATTGAATAATACATGACAGCCTTCAGATTGTATCTAAACATTGACCTAAGAATTTTTTTTTGTCATATCATAACAGCTATGTGTCATTGCTCCTACAATCAGAATCCTATTTGATTTAAAGTTTCTTCAAACTGTAAGTGGAATGTACATTGCATAATAATTAGAGGTTATCACTCCGGTCTAATAGTGGAGAGTTAAAGCTAAAATTTAACAAAAATTATTCACTTAGGTCTTCCTCTTAGTCAGACACAAACAGCGCTGATAATGAAAGTGGAACCAGAGTTTGCTTAATTTTTCTGGCACTTTCCTGGCACAACATGATAATTGACCTGTCAGTTTTGCACAATGGCACAATTTTAATGTAAAATTAACTAATTGTGAAGGGTTTTGTAGACATAAAGGCTTTACTAAAATGTATATTGTCAGCTATATAATACATCACATCAAGTCATGAATGTAATTTGTGTAAAAATGTTAAATAATCTTCTTATGTACAACGTCATCTGATGATCTTAAGACTCTTGTAGGCCACATATTCAACTGCCCTCTAACAACATATTACCTCAAAACACTTTTTGTCAAACCATAAGTTAAAGGGGATAACACTTCAATAAAATAGGTTTTACAGTGCATATGTGATCCACAAAAGGGCTCACCTTTGTTCGGGAGCACCACATCGGCTTGCTTAAAGCCCTGGGCAAAGAGGCTTGTTAAGCAGAAGCCAAGCATCAGGAGTTGGCAGCATTTGTTCTTGGCTGAGGCTAAGGGTACTAATACCATAAACACAGTTCATGTACAAATATGTCTCAGCAACAAACCACTTGACATTTTATATAAACTCACTTGTGCAAATGACCATTGTTTGAAGAATGTTTTTGGCTGTTTGACTTTACTGCAACAGTGAATTGACAACACTGTCATGTACATGACAGTACATGTACGTGTTGTGTACTGTCATGTACATTTTCTTAAAATGTGTTAAGATGAAAGGGAAGTGATGTCTCAAAAATAATAAAGCAGTTTTTATTTTAAAATTTAAGACTTTATTGTGAAACGTTGACATTTACACCAATTTTAGTGTGAAACATTTACATACCAAGTCACATAAAATATATGATTCTCTACAGGTCATCATTACATCTCCTTTTTTACTGGAAAAAAGTAAATGTAAATTAGAAAGTGTAGAAAAATCGAGTCCATCCTCAGAACTTAAAAAGACAAGTAGCTGCATAAAGACATAAGCATGTCCATAAAACCAGAAGTTTTGGTAGTGTGCTGCTTGGGTGCATTTATGAGTGAGTTAACCCACTTTCAGGTAGGAAAGGCGGCAGCAATTGTATTGGAGCATATAGTTTTTTACACTTCATCAATTGTAAAAAAAAAAAAAGAAAAAAATAAGAAAGAAAGAAAGAAAGAAAGAAGGAAAAAAGAAAGAAAGAAAGAAAACAGTCTTGCATTAAATGTGAGAGGACTATATTTTTTTAAATATGAAAACATTTAAGTTACTAGCCAATTTCCAGAAGACTTAATGACAAACCAAGGTCAGCCCTCTGACACCTTCCCCCATCCCGCAGAAAAACAAAAAAAGAAAAACATGGAGTTGGTGTATGGCTGTATAGGCATAACTTTGTATTAAAAAGAAATGTTTTAACACATGATTGAAGTAGCTCTAAAAGTGGTGTAAGGGGATGCATTTAATTACGTTTAATTAGGGCAAGACCAAAAGAATGTTGTTTGGCAATCATTAACAATGTTGAAAACGAATTTTGCAGCAATCAGCATGAAAACCTTAGTCTACCTGTTAAGAAAGACCATCTAGTGGATACCTGGACTTGATCTGCTGCCAATAGACCTGCTCACCTTGCATCCACAGAATGCTTCTAATGTGCTTCCCATCAATTAACATTTCTGGTCCTCAAACACACGGTAGGGTGAGAACACATTTTTTTTTTTTTTTATGTTGGGGAAAATTTTTTCTTTTTGTACAAGAGTGAATTTATAGCATTTTTCCAGGACTACATCCTTTTGCAAGCACACCTGAATGAATAGATTACAAATGACTAATGCTACATGTAACAGGGCACTTACGCTGTTTGTTTTATTCAGATTGAAAACACATTCTCCCACATTCATGACAATGACGTTAGACTTGTTTGAAGTATTTGCAATGTGGTCCTCATTATTTTTCACACAAAACGAGTACAGATCAAAAAGTGGAGAACAGAAGGGATTGTAAGGACTCATGAGAATGAGCAATAACCTTGCCAATGGCATTCATTGTATGAGTGTGTGTGTGTGCCATGAGTGTGTATAAGTATGTGTGTGTGGAGCATCAGTTTGCTTGGAGTAGACATATACTAGGCCAGCTGAGACAGTTTGTACACAACCCAGCATCTGGTCGGTCCCATGTAGACACACTTAAACACACACCTACTTGCAAACACACATTTATTCTCCAAAGCAGGCCCATATTTACTGAGTAGGCATCCATGAGGAGAGGAGAGGCAACCTTGTTGAAAGACAGCCTTGTTGAAAGAGATGGTAAACTATTTGGTTGTAGTAATTATGCTAGCAAAGAACAGAAAAACAAAAAAACAGCAGTAAATCCAACAACAGCTTTTGGTAAACATGTAAAACTCTGTGTTTGGATTATTTTCACAAAAAAAAACATCAAAGCTAATTCAAGAAAGAGAAATATGAGCTAAAACTGAACAGATAAAATGAAACAAATTAAACTAAAAAAACTAACTTGAAATGTTTCATCTGCAAAATGTAGTAGTACAGGAAAGTTAAAGTAATGATTTAATTTCTTCAGCAACATAGTTTCACAGATTTGAAATAAGTAGGATCCACTATATGGTTGTAAATATTACATGAGTCAGGTCATTGAGAGAGTAATTGGCTTTTAGAGTTGGCTGATAGTGCTCTACCATCCTTGCTGAGATTTATAATGTTGACTTACTGTACAAGACACAGAAGGTAATCACTGACACAGTTTGTCCCAAAGCGCAATCTATCTCTCACCCTCCGGCATTAGAAAAGGAGTGCAATTCTTTAAGGGCAAACAGGTGCCAACCTCAATCAACTTGGAATTCTTAATACATACAAAGGCACGGGAAAAAAAAATGAAAGTAAGGTTTCATCTGTTAAAATTAGATCAAGGCAAATCCAAAGCTTGGTTCTAAACGCATTTTTTTTGTCTTTTCATTTGATCTCTGTTAATTCATCTTCAAGTCTCCCCCATCCGCTTTCTCTAGGTTTTGTTGGAATTAAATTGATTTGCATAATGAAAGACGATCAAATTTGCCATGCAGAAGTAAAATAGAAATAAAAAAAGGACTTTCCTCCGAGGGCGAATGGGGTGGGAGCCACATGAGAAAGGGAGAGTTGAAAGAAAGAAACAATAAAATGCAATTATACAGCTTCAATAAACCCATAATTCCAGCACGTACAAAAATACCCAGATAGGCGGTTCATATTATTTCATTTGACAAAGCTGTAAAGGCTCATTCAAAGCTGCACATGCCTCACAAAACCACAAATTGTCTAATCACTTTATTTTTTTCTTTTGAAGGGAATTAGTATGTTGCTAGCCCTTGTGACTGTCTTCACTTTCTAGGTGTTTTTTACTAATTACATTTCTGTTATGATGATAATGCTCAGCAATATCAAACAAAGAAACTCATCTAATTATTCTGTGTTGTATATATCAGGACAGGGTGCAATTCTGAGGTGGTGGAATCATTTTATTTCCAGCACCTTTGTGTTCTGATATTTACAAAATGTTGATATCTACCAAATGTTAATATAAATCCCAAAAAGAAACAGGAAATGAAACAAAAAATGAGCCCTCTATTAGTGTATACAAAGTAACTAAAGCAGCTTTGCCTTAAACTTTGCTTTGAGAAATACATTTTTCTTATATTATTTTTTTTTTATTAGAAAAAAAAAAAAGAAAAATAAAGATGTTTCATTCCTTGTAAAAATAATTTTCAAGAATCACCTACTTAACAAACATATCCTAGACGCAGAAGCAGGTAAATATCTTCTATTTGCTTCATGTAACAGCTTGGCAAAACTGAAAGGATTTCCTAATTATCTCTTTACTAAAAGCCATTTTTAACCAATTTCAGAAAACGTAACAAAACACAAAATTCTGTTACATCCAAAATTATAAATTGAATAGATAACTCTTAATTTGAGAAGTAAAAAGGCCTTAAACAGTTTATATAATGGTGTACCAACAATGTTTATTGTAAGTGTATTATAAAAGATCTAGTTACAGAAAGGACATTGGATTTATTAAAGTTTGGATTTATTCATGTTTTAATTGTCTTAAAGTTTTAAAGCTATTTAAACTGTTGTTCTACTTAACATGACACAGCTCAGTAAGTGCATTCAAGGCTATTGTTTTGCTTCTTTCATCTCATTCCATGTGTGTCCTGTGGTTGGATCCTCTCTCCAGCCATCATCCTCTTACATCATGACAAAGAGTTCTATTGCCAAACCCTTAAGTGTCTAAAATATTTATAAATCATAATTTATTCAGGTAAAATGTAGGTTTAAATTTTAAATGCTTAGAGGAGGCTATTAGTGCCAACACATCTGGAGACAAGAACACTAAAGAGCCATCAAGAAGGTTTACTCAGAGCTTTGTGTTTCAGGCAAATCCCTTAACTGTACTTTCCAACAACACACAGCTACATATTAGAGTATTAAAATTTGCTGAGTTAGTAAAATTTTAAGACTACACGCATAATATACAAAACAAAAAATGATATGCTACTAAAAATATTCAGAAATTGTTTAAGGAACAGAATGGGAGATGTGAGATAATAGAGATGTTTAACTTAAAACAACCATGTATAAATGCTATTAAAAAGTATGTATCTCTCTGTTGCTGGCTTTAAGCTTTTGAATAGTTTGGCAAAAGACCTCAAAGTAATATCGTGAAAAAGTATAAAATGAATTAAAACATAAAATGATTAGAAGCTATTAAGAAACTTGAACATTTGAAATCTAATTAAAACCTTTGTGATGGTGATTTACTTTTTAATCTTTCTGGTTTTTGTTCCTCTCGCCCGTTGACCAATGGAGGTAGGCACCAGCACCCTCGAGATAAGCATGTTAGATAATGGATGGATGGATGGATGGGTTTTTGTTTCTTTTTCTTCTTCTTCTTTCGTGTTTGTATTCAATTGTTAATTTTCTGTATTTTGTTAATATACACAGAATATTACTAAAGCTATGAAGAGTGAAACTGCTTTATTTGCAATGAACAAGTAAGGTAAGCTCTTATATTATATGTATTTTAATATTTGACTGTTTTGAATCCCATTGAATGCAGTAGGAATGCTGATAGACTTTTAAGAAATGTTATTATTACTGTGTGCCCATCTTTGTGTTTTAGATTGAATCCATCCATCCATCCATCCATCCATCCATCCATCCATCCATCCATCCATCCATCCATCCATCCATCCATTCATCCATCCATCCATTCATCCACCCACCCACTTGGTAATTGCTAGTTACCACATAAAACCAAGAAACTAAACTACTTTTACCACAGCTTCTTAAATGGGAATATTTAAAGATCTGTATTTCACCCCAGTCCATCATGAAACTTTTTACACTTTGTCATACACACCTTAAAACAGATAGAATAACCTGTCACAATGAAGAAAAACATTGTTGCACAAAGTATCAAACTTTCTAGAAGGACAAGGACATGGAAAACTTAGAACAAAGAGAGATAAGTCTCGTTTTGACAAGCATTTAAGTTCAAGTAGCTACTGTGATAGCAAAATTTTATGTGGGGGAGTTGTGATGTCTATAGGGACAAAAGTGAGAAACATCAAACCACAAAAACAAATAATAGTATAAAGACGCTGGCATAAAACAATTGATTCCTAGTAGGATCAGCAGTACACATGTGGCAGCATCAAGTGATGTTGCATGGTCGAAGTCTTTAAGTTGTTTTTAACCATGCTCAGATTATAAAGGAGAAATCTGTTTGGGTTACATACTGCAGTTTCTAAAATTATCAATACCCTTGGTGTATATGTAAAATAAAAATAAAAAAGTCTTTATACTAGATTAATCTTTTATTGCAGGGATGTCTCAGACTTAGCAATTTGGATGAAATCAACCATCTGGCTTCAGATTGTAGTGTAATCCATTCTTTTAGAGCTTGAGAAGAAGGGCTGAGTCTTAGGTTGAAGGTCTGTTGTAAATGGCTAGAGGTCAATAATCAAACCATGAACAGCTGTGTTGAAAACTACAGCTTTCCATCTACAGTGTGCCTGCTTTAGCATGACAATGCACACTGTAGATGGAAAACTGTAGGCACACTGGCATTAATTTTAATGCATTTATTAAAGTAGAAGAAAAATAAATTGTAAAATCTATATAGGACATGTATTGATGTTCAAAAGTCCAGAAACTACAAGAACTGTGTCAAACAATGCTGGATGGGGACCATGCACAGTGAGCAGGATTGCAAATCAGTAGAATTGAAGCACTAAATATAACAGAAAACTACTAGGAAGTTGCTAAATCTCTTACTAATAAGATAAAACATATCTTTACCAGGGTTACTAATAATTGTGAATTGGATCAATACATGGTTAGTATATGCTGTGTATGAATCAATAAATAATTAATAAATTGCAAAATTTAACTTAGATTTTACTACCTATAAAAGCACACCTGGTTTGTTCCCTGACTGTAAAGAAAACTATTTATCCTTCACTGTGTTAGTGCAAAACTTCTGATCCTCCAGTGTGTCTTTTCCTGGCAGGCTAAACAGAAGAAACAGAAGGATTAACTGAATCGTTTGCTTTTAACATCTATGGAGCTAAAACAATCTATACAAGATGCACAAAAGAAACAGCAAACCAAAAATCAATAACATTATATTCATTTCTTAGATGCCTGCATGTGTTGGTGCCAGTTATGCTTTACTGCAGAAGTGCTAAATTACTTTTTGTTTTTCTGAGCACTAATTCATAATTTGTGTTCATGCATACAGGGCTTCTTTGAATTCTAGCAGGAGTTTTCTGCTCAAAGCTAATAGCAGATTTACTACAGAGACTAAGCTTATTTGTGTTTGTTTTTTAGGGGGCTTAGGAGAGACTCGTAGGTATGTGCAACAGAAGTCCTCTCTTTTGTGTTTTAAAGGCTTTCCTAAGGAGGTTATCATCATTCAGCTCTCAGTCAAAGAATCAGCAGATTTCTTCCACATAAAAGGTAAAGTGGGGAAAAAAGTATTTAGTCAGTCACCAATTGTGCAAGTTCTCCCACTTAAAAAGATGAGAGAGGCCTGTAATTGACATCATAGGTAGACATCAACTATGAGAGACAAAATGAGAAAAAAATTCAGAAAATCACATTGTCTGATTTTCAAAGAATTTATTTGAAAATAAGGGCGGAAAATAAGTATTTGGTCAATAACAAAAGTTCATCTCAATACTTTGTAATATATCCTTTGTTGGCA
>CAEGAE010087141.1:0-13373 GCA_903067095.1 Girardinus metallicus | reverse complement strand
TATATATATATTGAAAGGGGTGACAAGGAGGATATGGGACAGTGATATATCATTTTGGGCAAATTGGAAGTCTCAAGAGCTTTCTTATGCTGTTGTATGTTGGTGGTATAAGGGCATTTAAAAGGGCCAAATAATAAATAATATTACAGAAATAAATTTAGCAGATAAATAATTACAGAAGACTATGTAGTCAGAGGGGTTAACCCAGTGGTACCACTGCTCAGCTC
Organism: Girardinus metallicus; assembly: GCA_903067095.1. NCBI lineage: Eukaryota > Metazoa > Chordata > Actinopteri > Cyprinodontiformes > Poeciliidae > Girardinus > Girardinus metallicus. Next base: position 13,146 of record CAEGAE010087141.1, on the reverse strand, counting down.
AGTTAATCAGTTGTACCTCAGAGAAAGTGGCCAGCTCTGCTTGCAATGAGCGCCCTTTGTTAATGAGCTCATGTTGCATCGCCAGCTGTCGAGGTGCAGTGCACGCACAGTACCGAAGCTCCACCGGCAATATTTACCTTACGTGTTTGTGTGTGAGAGAAAGGCTCAAACAGGGGAATGGAAAGCATCTGCTTTCCTGAGGCGTCGGATGGCAACTTGTGCGCTGCTTTGTCTCCTACAGCTGGTGATCTCACCTTGTGCAGGCGCGCGTGGCTGTGATAGGGACGGAGAACAAAATTGTCTGGCCTATGAGGAAGCAAAGCTGGTACTTGCATATTAAATGACCTCGTTGATAAATGGGCTGCAGGGCTCATTGGGATTCTGCAAGCGCAGGGGTTTGAGATGGGCATCCATTGGCCAGTTGTTGCCTTTGTCTCCATCTCTTCAGATTTCTTTTTTTAATTTGGAGAACTGCCAGAAAAAAAATGTATCTAAGAAAAACAAGCTCCTCCTCTATTTCCTGCATGTTTCAACCTGTAAAACCTGTTTGTGCAACTATACCCCAACATGATATTAAATTGTTGAAAATTCATGTAATTATCTTGACCCCTGTTTGTCTGTTGGTGCTCGCTGTGTTGCTCAGAAGACAAAAAGGCGCCTTTCCTCTCCCCTTTTCCCCCCACTGTCTTTGTTTAGGATGATGCAAACAGTGGTAATCTCACAACCAAGCACAGCTCTTCATTTGAATAAAGGCATCCAACAGGAGCTGTTAGGGATGGTGGGAGGGCAGGGCAGCAAGTTTGTTCAACCAAGAGGATATGCCGGGGCAAAGAAAATGCACCAGGTCCTCCAGATTCCCTTTTTTAGCATTACTTGAAAGACGATATAGATTTAGGCATGAGAATGTAAAAGTGAAGAGAGGAAAACGATGAGGTCACCATGGTCAGGGAGGTAGGAGAGGTCACATGGGTGTGCTTTTGATATATGTAACCCACTTTCCCCTCTATATTCCCCCTGCAACACCCCTCCTTTCTGTCTGAGGGGTGCCTGATAAACAACTGAATCCCCCAAAAGCCCCCTGGCAGCATGCTCCCTTCCCCCTTGATATCCCACCCCTCTCATATGCACTACTGTAAGTACATAGCCCGATCCTTACCCGCCACATACATTTCCCGCAAGTGTAAACATGGGCCATCTTTAACTGCCAAGTGATGGCACGTGGTATGTGCAAAGAGTTTCAAGCCAGGTTTAATTAGCAACTGTAAAAAGGTTCTTCAGAGGGGAATCAATTATCAGAGCATAAAAATGAGCTGAAGGATGGTTGTAAAAATAAGCCAAAGGGCAGGAGAAAAGAGAGGACACTGTTGCACTGTGTCGCTAATGGATATGGTGATTTGTTCCACTTGCCATGCTGGTCCAAGTCTGTGGACTCTCCTTGAGATGATTTGTAATGTATGGTAACCATGTTCTTGAACTGAGTCTAGACAGGACACAAGGAGATGCTCAGGCAGAGAATGAAATATTTTTATTGAATGCAATTATCCACAAGGATCTGCCATTGAACAGAGGACACATCGTTTTCCATTTATGAGGACATCTTCAAGGATTTCTTAACAGTAACTCAAGCAGTCTTCCATTAAAACATTCTAAGAGGAGAAATGAAAGGCAAAGAGTAACACCTTTTACTACTGGTGTTGCTTCCATCATAACCTCAAATCAAACGAGATTAACTTTAACGCAAAGGGAAAGCAAATGGGGGGAACTTTAACTGGCCCACTTGGCTTTGGCACCTTCTCAGCAAATAGGATAACGTTTGCTTTCCCTTTACTTTATTACGATTCTGTTACCTCTCTCACACTCACATGCCTCCTCTATTTAGGGGATTGCATTACTCCACACCCTAAGAGCAGCTGCTTGGGAGAGGTCAGTGGCGAGTTATGTACCCAGCAGTAAAGATCAAGTAGCGTCTTCACCTGTTACCCTCCTTGAAATCTAACCCTAAGAGACACACTAATATAGGAGTGTGCTTTTGCTAACTACAACATATGGCACAAGGTTTAAGAGTCAACCTGTGCCAAGGCTTCAAGAAGAATCTCTCCTCATCCTCTTACCCTTTCCCTTGTTTTTTTCAGGTGGCGGTTAAGGTAATTGACAAGCGGAAGGCCAAGAAGGACTCATACGTCACAAAGAACCTGCGGAGGGAAGGCCTCATCCAGGAAATGATTCGGCATCCAAACATTGCACAGCTGTTGGACATCCTGGAGACAGAGAACAGCTACTACCTGGTGATGGAGTTGTGTCCTGGAGGGAACCTCATGAACCACATTTACGAGAAGAAGCACCTTGATGAGAGGGAGACTCAGAAATACATCCGGCAGCTGGTGCTGGCTGTCGAGCACCTTCACAGGGCTGGTGTGGTGCACAGGTATGACAAAGAACACAGAAACTGCCTGCTCTCCCAAGTCTGAAAGTATTGTGTTGTTTTTTTTGTGCTAACGATTGCTTTCAACATGTGGCTTAGGTCTATCCTGTGCACATGAATACACAAGAACACCCAGATCTATTGTACTTGTTGAGCTGTCATTCAAGGGTTTCTAAGAACTTCTTTAAATAAACTAAAAGCACCAGATATTCAAACATCATGCAATAATCCAAACAGTGTTTATTATTATTAATATCTTACATTTAAAAGATGTACAAATTCATAAATTTCCAGTTGCGCAAGAGATTGAATCATGCTAAACTTTCTAGTGGCTTGTAAGACAACAATGACTTCTGTCATTTTTTCATAAAAACTGGGGTGTGGCAGATGAGCAGTGGGTAGAATGCACAACCCAAGTACAGAGGCCTTATTCCTCGACGTGACTGTTAGGGGTTTGAGTCCCGGCCTGGTGGCCTTTGCCGCATGTTTTCTCGCCTCTCTCATACCCTTCTTACCTGTCAATATACTGCGAAAAAAGGGCAAAAATTCCTTAAAAAAAGAAAAGAAAAAAAAAATCTGCAGGCAGTGACATTTCTTCTCTCCCTTTTTGTCTTGCAGAGATCTGAAGATAGAAAATCTCCTGTTGGATGAGCAGGACAACATAAAACTCATAGGTAAGGCACTATCAAATTTTCCTTTCTTCCAAAAAACACAGTCTGATAAAAGTAACAACTGAATAATTAATAGTAATCATGTAACTATTTATTATTGATGCCGGGACGGTCACTGTAAATTTTCTCACCCTGAGTGTAATCAGAGCCTTAACAAGGGAAAGGGTTAAGAACAGCTAAACCTCCTGTTAAAAGGCTTATAAGCTTTCGCTGAGGCAATAACCGGCTTTGTCTGTTTGTGCAAAGCTGAGATATATAAACAACAAAAAAGCCTAAGAATGACACTTACCACATTCTCCCACCCTCTCTTTATTAGATTTTGGCCTCAGTAACTGCGCTGGCATATTGGGATACTCTGACCCTTTCAGTACCCAGTGCGGCAGTCCAGCCTACGCTGCTCCCGAGCTGCTGTCCAGAAAGAAATACGGCCCAAAGGTGGATGTTTGGTCCATGTAAGTTCACATTCATTCTTTAGAATATGAATTCACCTATTGTTGTTTACTGCAACCTGAAGTTTTAAATATGCACGTTTTGCTTTACAGTGGAGTCAATATGTATGCAATGCTGACTGGGTCACTCCCTTTCACTGTGGAGCCCTTTAGCCTTCGAGCTCTGCACCAGAAGATGGTGGACAAAGAAATGAACCCTCTACCTCCTACCCTATCTACTGGTAACTGACATTTTCTAAAGACTGAATGTATCATAAATGCCAATTGTAGGCACCTGCTAGTCATACAAACCTTTGTTTTTGTTAATTAGGTTTCCTGAACTTGTTTTTATTGACCCTCTGTGCTTTCTTTGGAAAAAAAAAAAAAAAACGACTCTCATATTATCATTGGCTAGATAGAGTTGCACACTCCCACAGTTGCCAGCAGAAAAAAATATTTCTGAAGAATTTCCTGGCGCAGCAACAGGTCATGTGGTTCCATTTCAAAAGAATTTCTCAAAGGTAGAAGTGGGTGGGGGTACAGATAATACTGGAGGAACGAGTATCAAAACAACTGAAGCAACCACTGGAAGCAATGACGCTTGTCACGGCAGTGATGCCTGCTAATATTCAAATGAAGGATTGGCTCAGCCACCTACTACTTATCATGATGATTCAATCTGAAAAATACAACATGGTGAAAGAAGGAGATTTAGCGCTGACATTGTATTTGAATATGAGGAGAATGTAAAACCTGTAGGAAAGGTCTTGGTTTTGACTTCCATGTAAAGACAAACTGATTGTTATACATGTAATGACATGTTTAATTTTCACAGATGAGGACAGGCAGCTGTTGACAGCACAGTATGATTTATTCTTTTTTCTCCTCTCAGCTGCCATCTGTCTGCTGAAGAAACTTCTTGAGCCAGACCCTCACAGGCGTCCAAATATACATCAAGTGATGACTGATTCCTGGTTGCAGCTGGCCAATAGGAACACAGGGGCACCTTATCGCAGCAGGTACACACATGCACATATGCAGTGCCTTGCAAGCCTTTTCACATTCTGTCACAGAACAACCACTGTAGTGTGCTTCTTACGGGGAGAGACGTGTTGTGATAAGCCAACACAAATCAGTCCATACTGTGAATAAACACTTATGTATTAAATGGTTTGTAGATTTAATAGGTTGTAGGATTAACTTTCCATGTAACTAGAACTGCAAGTAGAGACTGACATTTTTGCCCTTTCCTATGTGCGACATAGTTCAAGCTCAGTCAGACTGAAAGAAAAGCATCACACAAAATTTCAAGTCTCGCCAAGAATTCTCATTTCGATTTAAGTAGAGGTCATTCTCACACATGAAGAATGTTAGAAATTCTTTTCAGCTCTGACTGTATGTGCTGGTCTTACGGAAAGGTTAACTTCCTGCCCCAGTCTTCTGCAATCTCTCACAGGTTCTTTTGTAGAACTGCAAAAAATGAGTATAACCAGCACTCCAAAATTTATAAAGGTTTTAATGTGAGCAATATGTGTTTTAATGTGTTTGCCCACATTAAAACCTTCATATATTTTGGGAGTGCTGGCAATTCACATTTCTGAGTTCTTCAGAACTAGGTACCCATTTTTATTTTCCTGTTTTTATTTACACTGTAATTGTGTGCACTACGTTCTTCTTCTTCAGTAGAAGCGCTCTGAATTTAGCAGCACACATCTTCAAACCCTGACAAACTTTCCTGTCCTCGTAAAGAAAAGCCTCTCTGCAGCATGATCCTGTCACTATAATTTTTAATTGAGCACGTTGTGTTCACTGTTTTCTGCTATGAAGGGATTTGCATATAATCCAAAACGCTACCTTTTGCTTACTCTATGAGCAAAACATGCTGCTCCACATGTTTGCTATGTCACCTGCCTAATAGTAAACTAAAGCAGGAAGTTCTTTCACTTTCCTAAAGGCTAGATTTATTAACAAGTAACAGAATTCTGTTACCCATTCTCCCACATGAACTGTGGACTTGTGCAGTCCTACCAGAGTTAGGATGGGCGTTTTGGCTGTTTCTCTGATAAATGCGCTCCTTGAACAGTGCTTATTTGAGAATTGTTTTTCAACAAATTTGCAGATATTCTGCTTTTTTTGGCCAATCATAAAAAGTCACAGTAAAGCAAACTGTAGTCTATAAAACTAAATGCAAAAACTGAGTGGGGTTTTCATGAACTTGCAATGCCTTACATTTAAAATGTTTACATGTTCAAATAGTAACTGTGCAGAGACTTAGTAAATATAGTGTTACAGGATAACACTAATCTGGCCTCTCTGTTTTTCAAGAATCCACATTGAAGAAATAAATCAAGCAGTTTTGCTTCATATGACGGAGAAGATGGGGTACAAGCACAGCGAAGTGCTGAGCGCTGTCCTCACCAACCGTGCCTGCCACACTCTGGCTGTCTACTTTCTTCTCAACAAGAAAATGAAGAGGCTCTCCAAAGAGTATCGGGTGAGTGTATCGTAGCTAACTCCTGAAACACAGAGAAGCAATCTAAACTCTTCTGCACGGTGCAGTTTTCTTTGAAAATTCTGAGACAGTTGAAAAACCTGCATGGCCAGTTCTGAGAATCTTTTGCACCATTTCTGTGTGTAGGAGAAGCAGATGCAGGAGAAAAAGAAGCTAGAGAAGCAACAAACGGAATACTATCAAACACAGTGGAGGAAGCACGTTGATAAACTAACCATCCCTCCAAAACAGACGCCCGTCTATCTCGCTGTTAGCAAAGGACAGAACAAGGAAAAGAAACACAAAACAGGTAAGGATTTGCACTATTTAATGCAAAACATGTATATGAATAAACTGTATTCACATAAAAAGGAAAAAGATATTTATTGCATGATTTTATTTCTATTTTTTACATAGGGTAGGTTGACTGAGCATGCATCTTCATGTACAACAACCTGTCTCACACAACCACACTTACTTCTCCAACCCTCCCTTCATCCCTTCCTCCATCCACTCACCCGTCCATCCATCCGTCTACCTGAAAGTAACATCTTGGACAAACTTACAGCCATTTGTGTTGCAAATGCACAAACACTTTATTTTACTCTAAACACTGTTCTGACGTCTGACATAATATGAATGAGAGACAGCAAAGCACGGAGGAATGTAAATTTGTATAAAGCTGCACTGAAATTATATTTGTAACAAAAGTGTGACAAATGAAGAGACATGTGAGCACCTGGGGCAAAGTTAAAATTTAAGCTCCTTTTTACAACTGCTTTAACTTTGGGAAGTGCTAAGAAAGCCCATAGGGTGTTCTTGATTCTGAAAATCAGGATAGGCTAGTACTAACGAGGTTAAAACTGAGTCAGGTTGTACTGTACGTTGGCTCAGCGCATGCTGTGACATAGATGAGATGACATACTACCTAGACACGCAGGTCATAAATCTAACTTTATGTGTTGCTCAAGGTGTATTATTTTTATTGTTCACCTGTCTCTACAGTACCTACAGAAAAAAAAAAAGATTAAACAAGAAAATTCCAGCAATGGGAACTAAAGGTACACCTTTTCTTTCTTCAGGTATTCTGAGAGCGTTAGCAGTAGGACATCGTAAGTCACCTCTGGCACCTCCGGGCACAGTTGCATCATCATCCATGGAGTACCTCGAGATTCATCCCCTCTTCCCCAACACTCCACAGCAGAGGAGGCGATTGGCCACTCTCCCGCCGGTCAACACAAGTCCAGAACATAACATCCCTGCTCCACCAGCGCCATCACCAATCGGCATGCACTCTTTTGGTTCCCTTTCAAAGGCTGAACAAATTGAGGACACACCTTCCACACCTTGGTACAAGCTGACCAATGGGACTCTGTCACCACCACGCCACGTCTCTGCCTTCCAGCCCGACTCCTCTTACTTGAAAAAGGCCACCATCCCCAGTCCCCCAGTCCTGATTTCCAACCCACAGCCCAAGAAGAATTTGTCATCGGATGGGTGTGGTTCCTCCGACACAAGTGGAAGCCCCTCTAGCAGTATTGGAAGTCCGCCAGGAGGCTCAGCATTTATGCCACTGAAGTCTGCCTTTAGTCTAATTAACCCCAACTCGGCATTCAGCCCTCCATCCAACAGCGCAAGCAGCGATCCTGAGAGCCCAACACATCGCAGCAAGCTTCCCTCTGTGGCCAAAGGACTCAAGAAGAAAGTCCCGCTGCAGCCTTTTACATTCCGACCGGAACAATTCATTGAGGAAGTTGTTTCTCCACCTCCTTATCCGATGAAAACTCTGATGTGTGCTTCAGGTGCACTGAAGACCCTCTGCTGAGGGATTCGAAAAAAAATGAAAGGAACATTTGGGCCCCTCTCAACAGTTTGTAAAAGTTGGAGAGGTCTTCCAGAGCGGCCTTTTGAACTGTGAACTGCCCTTTTATTCCAACTGAGCCACTTTTCACTTCAATATGAAAACTAGACATGGGCCGGTATGAGATTCTCACTGTACAATAACCTTCAGCAGAGACACTACATTCTAGTCAAGGTGTTAATTATATAGGCTGATTGTTGCTTGTCAACTGCAGTTGTCAAACAGCAGTTGTCGAGCTAAAGACAGGTAGCACACCCTTTTTATTTTTTATGGAAAAAGTTGTAACAGCAAATTATTCCAAACTACAGAATTTGTATCTTCTTGTAAGTAAGGACATCTGTAGAGGCCTTCTTATACTCAGCTGACCATCATTGTTCAGCAACAGGTTGGGGAAGAGGGAAAGACCAGAAAATTTCAGCCACTCTGGCACTTTCTCCAGCATCTAATTAAAAGGACTTTGAGCAGTAGGAAAAGATATGGTAAAAAAATTCAAACCTTGTTAGTCACTGAATCTAATGACCGGCCCATGCCTAATTAAAATATATAAAATAAAAAACATGAAAGAAAAGGGTGAAAACTTACCATTTTACCTCTTGAGTATTGTGCTATTACACGATACTCTTGTGTTATTACACTAACCTCATCTTGAGAATGTCAAGATGAGATTTGAAATGGATCCTTTCTGTGTCTTAGACGCACAGTGAACTTGGGACATCTTGTAATATGGGCCTTGACGACTAATGCGCACACTCACACATACACGCACACACAGAAACAAAACCTTGTAATATAGACAAAGTTTGAAGTACTTTGTTTTGTAATATTGCTTCATCTGGTTTGAGAGCAAGCCGCAGACTGATTCACACCAGCTAACAGGACCCGACTCTTAACCCTAACCCTGACTTTACATGTGTAAATGTTGTTGTCTCTGTAGAAGCTGTGTAATATAGCCACTGACTTCCAGCCAGCTCACACTGTAGCCTGACTGCTGGGAGGGAAAAAAAGCTCACTGCACTATTACTGAATACCAAAACCTGTAGGAAATAAATGTGCTGACTATCTATTACCTCACTGCATTAATTGTGCATTTTTGCATACTGTAGTGACAGTCAGGTCTGACACACCTGTCTGTGTAGGATGTGTCTTAAGTGCTGACTTTAGATTTAACACAATAAAACTACATAGGGACCAACGGTAGAATCATAAGCTCACATTTTTATAAACTCGTTACCCATCAGTGATAAATTACACTTCATATCTTTTTATACATAAGTATTAACTCATCAACAGAGAAAGTCATACTTATGGATCATTTCACTGCTGAACACATCAGTTTGTAGTCAGTAAAATAAAATAGAGCATCAGAAGCCTTATTAAACTTAACCACCTCACTGAAACACTGAGGGATTTAAAGTGGGAACAAGTGCTACTCGTGTCACCTAACAACCACAAAAGAAATAACTCACCTCCCTTTGTCTTAATGCTGTAGTTTGTGCAATAGTCTTAAGTGTTTAACTGCAATGATGAGTTTTTGCCAAGAGCTCTTTGAGCGTGATGTGAACGTTGTTTTTTGTAAATAGCTGTCTTAAATGCCCCTGTTCCCTTCACATTAGTAGTTCAGTATAGGAAGAATTTAAAAAAAATGTTTATGGAAATAACCTTTTTACAAAAAAAAAAAAAAAAAGATAAGGCTTCCACAGGCACAAGGGAATTTTTTGCCTGGCTATTAAATACTGAAAAGTTGCATGAATTGAACTGTAATGTCACCATTTGAATTTATGTCTTTGTAATTCCTTTTTCTTTTTGAAATTGAGATTGATACAGATATGCTGGGGGTCTTTTGTAAGATTTTTTTAATGGATTGGTTTTAGTGTCAAGAGATTTCTATGCTGTATAAAGTATTTTAAATATCTATACTGAACTCTTCGTGTCTGTCTGGTCTTTTGAATTCCACCAGTGAACTGTGTCTGAGGTAATAACGTCTGGCCTGAAATTATGAAAATTACATTCTTTCAATTCAAAATCAAAAGAAATGTATGTTTACGTAACACAGTCCAACAGCTTTGAGAATTGGAGCACATATTACTCACTGCATGCAAAAGTATTCAAACTCAAAGAACTTTTTCACATTCTTTCACATTACATTGACTTCACTATTTTATTGGAGGTTTGTCTTTAAAAAAAGGCAACAGTATGATACTGCCACCACCATGCGTCACAGCATTTTGTAAATAGACCAAGGTGGAGATTGTTGTATTAAAAAAATCAAGCAAGACACTGCAAGTTTGTGATTTCTTTTCCTTCTTTTAGGAAAAGTTAATGAGGCCTTGCTTCTCTGCTATGGAGGGAGCCATATTTGTTTCCAAACACATTGTGCCATTTGTCTAATATGTCATGCACATTTCCCACGAGACAACTCAATAATGGGCAAAAAAAAAAGAAGAAGGGGGGAAACACTGGAGCAACAGCTGAAGGATCTTTACAAATGATACCCTCACATACCAAGACCCCCCTCCCTTTTCAACGACACCAATACACACACACTACAGACGCTAATCTACTCAGCTGTGGCCACTTCTCCCTCCCCCTTCCTAATAATAAACATCTCTGGGTGACAAAGAGGAGGATTGGGGGGGGGACTCCAGCACTCTGAGACAAACACATTCACAGGACGACACAAACAGGGATGTCTGATTAAATCTGCGTGGCTAAGCTGATAGAAGCGGAGGGACAAGAGTGGTCCTAAAATGCATTAAAGCCAGAGCCCTTTGTTTATCACAGACAGGCGGACTGTTGGTAAAAATCCCCCAGAGGTCTGGTGTCACAAGCAGCCTGTGGGCATGAATACGCCAGCTTAAGAAGGATAACACAGGACACGGACAGAGAACCTGAAGTTCAGTGATGGTCTCGTCACACCTGTGTGGAATCATCTGTTAACAAAGAACATATTTAGTTTTTTGCTTTTTTACCTTTGTGGATTAAATAAAAACTTATAATAACAACATTATTTTCCACCAATGTGCTTTCAAATAAAAAGCACACTGTAGACAACAACACTCCCCTGTCAGTTTCAGACGACATCTTCAGTTTTGTTCTGAAGTTCATACACACATTTTACACCAAAACACATTCCTCTCTGGGACAAATAATCCAGAATTTTTCTGAATGAAATGATAGCTGGACATTACTAAGCTGTGTATACATGCATTAAATGTCTGAAAACTGGCATCTTCAGACATTTGGACATTGTACTCAAGGATGAATCCGACACATGGAGGTCCACAATTATTTTCTTGATATCAAGTGACGCAAGAGAGCGATACATTGGAGGTGTACTAAATACCATACAAGGCTATGATATTATCATTATTTTTTAGAAACAAAGATAATCATACTTATTTAAGTCTCCGAATAGGAGGAAAGATTCTCCCACTCATTGTTGTTGGAGATCCCAAGTGACAAAAAATAGGAAACATTTAATGTTATTAAGATAGTTGGAAAAGGAAAGGTTATTAATCTCTTTTCAACTTTTTATATCTAAAAAGGTATATTATGAACATGTCATTAAAACAATCTTTTAATAATGCAAGTTTATCATCTCAAAGACCATTAAACTTTAATTTTGTAAAGAACACTTTCCACTGGAAGTGGACAACATTTTAAATATCAAAAGTTAAACACGGCAACCAAAAGCAATAAATAAACAGCTGAAACTGTAAATAAAATGAATTATGATGTCTCTAAAGAAATTTCCCCTTCAAAAAACATGCATCATCAGAATAAAAATGATTGAGCTCGTTTTCACTTAACATGCGATTAATTGATTAATTGCGTATTGCGGAAGGCTTGGGAGCTATAGCCCCAAGTGTAATTTTTTCCCCATGAAATCACTGGGAATAAATTTAAAATGCCTCCTGGAGGATTGAGCTGCTGTGGTTGTAATGATTATCAGTCAGCTCAGTTTACTTTAATATCCATAAATCAATCTCATTGGTAATCAAAATCCCATCTTCACTCAGATCTTCAACAAGTCCCTGGAGCTGTGTGAGGTTTTTGCTTCAAACACTCCACCATCATCCAGATCTCCAAGAACTGCACCCTCACAGGCTTAAACGACTACAGGTCTGTCACCGTATGACTATGGTTCTGAAATTATTTGAGCAACAACAGATATAGCTCAGATTCTTTACAACTTAAAGGATAAAATGCTTTTTACCGTACCATTTTACACGATTTCAAGAATATTTGCCTTGCTGCAAAATTGCTAAACATATGTAGCAGTAAAGGTGCTAAGTGCACTTCTTAAGGATACAAATACAAGTATTTTCCCTTAAAGTAAGTTTGCTGTCAATTTTATGTACCAAGATGTTTGAAAATATTTCTACTTCAACCAGCTCTCATTTGATTGCTAGACTGAATTAATTATTTATGATCTTAAGTAATGAGTTTGTTTTGTCCTATTGACATTAATTTCTAAAAGGCACTTTCACCACCACTCCTGTAGTACTAAATGATGTCTTTCTGTTGTCTGCTTTATAGCGGTAGAGGTAAAAAAAAAAAAAAAAGAGCCCCATATCATTCATATCCTTAAATAATTTACAGTTATAATTACCCATTCATATAAATAGAGAACAGTGGTGTTAAGACTACTCTGTGGTGCACATAGTAAACTCAATACTATCATGATTAACCTTTTGAGGACATTCAGTGATAAATGTTATTGTACTTCTTTTAATGTCTCTAAAACATATATTTAATAACGTTAAACACACATGTAAAAATGTATAAACAGTCCCCTAGCATATTAAATGTAGACTTTTGGACACAGAGCTGTTGTGCAAATCATGTTTGCGGTTGTTTCATGCATTCCTCTTTGGTGTTTTCATGCACATTAAAAAGTGATGTTTATAATATGCAAATTAGAAATAATCTGAAAAGGTTGACGCATATGTCATGTACAGCTGAAAACAGTTTGCACATGCAGCTGTTTTCATACAACAATAACAGAGAACATGTTTGATTATTTCAATGATTACAAAATAGTGAATATTTTGTAATATTCACAATTTTTTTGGTTAAATTAGCAACTTCCAGAAGTTGCTAAAATAACCTGGTTAAAACCTTTCAACTGGTAAGAACATGCATATGTAAAATTAAGTTGAATACCTATTTTTTCTTGTTTTGATCATAAAGTGAGATAATTTATTAACTTTTATTTTTAAGTAACCAAAAGTGGCATGAATGGTTGTTATGTGAGTATTAAAAATATATAT